>ML353037.1:0-129928 GCA_005239505.1 Nicotiana paniculata
AATTACTAAATGTAGAAATCAATGTTCTTGCACTTCAATGGAATTTTCTTCTTGTCTACTGTTGATTCTCGAAAATCCTCCTTTATTTGTGTTTTAGGAGTCTATTTATAGGTTTAGGGTGAACTCTAACCGTGTAGGAGACTTCTATTTCAACCGGGAAACATTTAACTCGTCAAACTCGGACTTGGGCGAACCTGGGGACCCCGGGCGTTTGGGCTCTAACGCCCCCCTAACGCCAGGGGGGGGGGCTGGCGTTATGTCCCTAACGCCCCCTTAACGCCAGGGGGGGCCAGGCTTTATGGGGCAAACCCCCCCCTAACGCCAAGGGGTGCCAGGCTTTAGGGGGCAAACGCCCGGCTATCGCCCGGGCGTCTCCTTTTGCGTATTTTCNGTAAGGTATATCACATGTTAAGCTATGCAATTTAGTCTCGCATCAACTGCTGCTGCGCAACGCAACTTTTGAGTATAAACCAGGCATAACTCCGATTTCACGTAAGGATTTATCCTTGGTTGGTTTGGCGGTTTCGGGGGTTTACCGACCGATTTCGCAGGTCGACATTCATAATGAAAGGATGAAGCTTCACCGAATGGGAGATAGAGCTAAGACCATGTTTGGATCTAGAGGGAACTAAGGCTTTGGATAGAAAATCCCCACAGACGGCCCAAATTGTTTGACCAAAAAGTTTGAGACCTTTTGTCAAACTAATTAAATAAGAAGATAGAGGATAAATCCTAGCCCAAGATAATTAACTCTAGATCAATTAATGCTAAGTAAGAAAATGGGGTAAGGTTAAGCTCATGAACTCATCAGGATTATGAAAAAGATCTAATGTATATGATGAGCTCACATTCTCGACATCGTTGTTCCATAATGTAAAATAAAGAAGAAATAAAGGATTCACCATGAATGGCCACGGGGTATATCTTTATTTATTCCATAACGATTGCTACAAAAATGAACCGCCAGGTTCTGAACCTTATCTCATTTACAAGATGGATTCTCCGATTTCCTCCCCCTGTCAGAGAAGAAGTGTGTGATTAATGAATCCCCCTTTTCTTCATTCTCTCACCTAGTATATATACTGGGTATCCTCATTTAGCCTCCAGTCATTAGTTTGGGTACCTAAGTTATTTAACTGTACTACAGGTTGATCCTCTGAAATGCAGTAACATTCACTTCGCCATACAAGCATTCTGAGTACATGACCTCGGCCGTGGCCGAAGTGCTTGTCGTTATAGTGTTGTATGAATACGACTTCGGCCCAATTCACCCTTTGCCGTTCTTCTTCACGCAGATTCTCGTTTGGTCAGATTTCGACCTATACATATATCATATGAATATAAGTGATGGTCTTTACAAACAGGTTTCAAGGTGATATATAACACTTTGACTAATAAGCAAAACATATGAAAATGAAACATGATAAATGGGATTTCATTTAATCTATAATCAAATTCGCTTGGACTGTAAGTATTCTGAGTAGTACAGAATGGGATACATACACATACGATATATATGAAGTTGCTTAGCGGCTTTGGAATTTCTTCTAGTTCCATTTTTATTTTGTCCTTGTTTCTTTAGCTGCAAAAAATAATCTGCCTATGAAATCAAAGGCTGCCTGATTTAGCTATCTGATCCAATCAACTATGTAGCCGTAGTCCGCTAGAGCGTGTACTCTTCCTCTATAAGCGAAATTATCCGTATAAAACTAGTGGAACTTGCCGCGCTTCTCGTGTATTTACCAAACGATCAAGAAGCAGAACTAGAAGAAAACATCCCCGTTATGGTTTTCAAATAAGCTATTTATAAGAATGTAATTTATTTTGTTTTTGTGCATTTTCACAAAAGAAAATAAATATCAATTAATAACCAAATGTGCAGAATTTGAAGTTCATTACGAAGTCAGGCCGGGCCTTGTTAGTGCTACCAGTGTTTCATATAGCCTGCTTGTAAAACAGTCTATTGTGAGGTAAGAGGATGGAACTTGAGATGGAAATAATGTTGGGAAATGACACCGTAATATAACGATAATAATAATAATAATAATAATAATAATAATAATAATAATAATAATAATAATAATAATAATACAGCAATAATATTATTTGTAAGCAGATACACGATTTGGCTTGAGCCGTGCTGGGCACTGTCCTAAGAATCCATTTCAGCAAAGTAAAATATTTTTCCAGGATTAAGCAAGCTCATCTCTATTTATTTAGAGGATACAAGAATCAGTAAAATTAAATAATTTTCAAATCCAACAAATAAGAAAAAAGGAATAAGACCAACTAAATTGAAAGAAAGAACATAGGCGTAAGGGAGAGAAGAATTAGAAATAGGAAGTATTTCTCTTGCTTCATCAATAGTGAATGAGAGCCTATTTATAGGCTTATAAATAGTTATAAATATACACAAGTGTCACTTGTCCTTAATGTCCTTTATAAATTGCCACTTCAATGTTTCTTTCCATGCATAGCGACACTTGGTTTAAGACATCACACGTGGACTTATTTATTTTGAAAATACTACCACAATCCCCACATATTTTCAAAATTTACAAGATAAGAATAAAGGAATAAAAGAATTGACTTGCTGAATTTTCACAATCAAAATGTAATAGGTTTGGTGCCTCTGGAATATGAACCAAACTTAGACCAATAAAATTTAACTCATAGAATTACTGGTGAAATGTAAATTTCTATGAATCAATAGTTCTTATTGTAAGTTAGAGATTTTAACAATCACATTTTGACCCCCGGTAATTTTGATGTTCAACGCGGTTTTGTGCCTAATAGGGCATGGTTATTCATGAGAGCTCTAGAGACTAGGCCAAAATCTCATAGGAGCGGCCCCACTCCACTCCCATATAGGTGAAATCATCAAGTGATACTGCTTTTAAATACACCATCCATAAGGAATATGAATTTCATTAGAATTTATAACTCATCCTCTCAATTAGTAGTAGTCAAGCACTCTCTTTTAGTGCTTCAGTGCCAATATTTATTTGTTATTACCCATATGAACCTACTTCATGGGATCTCCAATCACATAGGTTGGGTTACCATCTCTATTGACAACATGTCTGCGTTAACCCCATCTCTTTTGAGGTTTGAAAAATTAATTTTCTTCCTACTGGTTTAGTCAGAGGATCAGCCAAATTAACTTTTGACTTCACATAATCAATGGAACTTATTCCATCTCTCAACAACTGTTTTATGACATCATGTCTCAACTTTATGTGTCTGCTTTTACAATTATAAGATTTTATTTTTTGCTATAGCTATTGCCTTTTGGCAATCACAATTTATAGACACAGGAGGCAATACGTCCTTTATTAAAGGGATATTAGTTAAGAAGTTTCTTAGTCACTCAGTCTCATAACCAGCTAACTCCAGAGCTATAAACTCTGATTCCATAATCGATCTACCAATGATCGTCTGTTTAGCTGATTGCAACGATATTGCACCACCATCAAGACCACTAGTGGATTTTGTCTCATCTGAATTAGAGATCCAGTTTGCATCACTGTACCTTTCTAAAATAGAAGGAAATCCTCTATACAGGATACCATAATTCATGGTTCCTCTCAGATATTTCATTAGTCTAGCTAATGCAGACCAATGCTCGTTGTTGGGATTATGAGTATATATACTCATTTTACACACAACATAGGATATATGAGGCCTTATAAAATTTATTAAATGCATTAGACTTCTAATGATCTGAGCATATTTAGACTGAGCAACTAAGTCACTATTATTCTTTCTCAACTGAGAGTTAGCATCAAAAGGAGTGCTCACTAGTGTGTTCAAACTTCTTAAGAAGTCTCTCAACATAATGTTCTTGTGAAAACATTATGACATCTTCACCCCTTATAACTTTAACTCTCAATATCATATTTACTTCACCCAGATCTTTCATATAAAAATTAGCAGACATAAATAATTCAGTACTTTGCACGATATTTAAACTTTTACCAAATATAAGCATGTCATCAACATATAGACATATATCACATAATCATTGTCTACCACTTTAGTATAAACACATTTATCCATCTCTGCTGAAGAAAAATCGTCTCTCGGTAAGACTTGTTCAAATTTCTCATACCACAACTTAGGAGCTTGTTTAAGGCCACAAAGAGATTTAATTTACAAACTTTATATTCTTGTCCAGAAATGACACAGTCTTAAGGTTGAACCATATAAATTTTTTCTTCTAAATCACCATTTTAAAAAGCTGTTTTGACATCCATTTGATGGATAAAATGCTTATGGATAGAAGCTAAGGCAATTAAAACTCGAATAGAATAAATTCTGGTCACTGGTGCAAATGTATCAAAATAACCTATATTTTATTTTTGAGAAAATCCTTTTGCTACTAACCGAGTTTTATATTTATCTAAAGATCCATCAGGATTAAATTTTCTTTTTGAAAATCCATTTACAACCAATAGGCTTTACACTAGGAGGTAAATCTGTTAAAATCTATATTTTATTTTTTAAAATAGAATCGATTTCAACTTTTATTGCCTCTTTCTAATAATTAGCTTCTGAAGAAGTTATAACTTCAAAATAATTTTATGGTTCATTATCGACAAGAAAAGTCTGAAAATCATTTCCATAAGAAAAATATTCTTTCCTAGGCCTTTTACTCCTTCCCGGTTCCTCATTAGAGGTAATTTTATTATTTGTTTCAACAGGTGTACGGAGTTTTTATTCAAATATTGGATAAATATATTCAAATAACTCAACATTCTTTATCTCAATTATAATATTGCAATCAATAACATCACTTTTTAAAACAAGAAACCTATATGCAACACTATATTCAGCATATCCAATAAGTATGCAATCAACAATTTTAGAACCTATTTTTATCTTTTTAGGTTCAAGCAAAAGGAATTTAGCAAGGCACCCCCACACTATTAAATATTTTAAATTAGGTTTATAAACCCTCCACAATTCATACGAAGTTTTGCCAGTTCTTCTATGTGGTATTTTATTTTATAAGTGACATGTAGATAAAATAGCTTCACCCCACAAATTATCAAGAGCATTAGAACTAACTAACATAGAGTTCATCATCTCTTTCAATATTCTATTTTTTCTTTCAGCTACTCCATTTGACTCGGATGAATAAGGCGGAATTACTTCATGAATAATTCCATTCTTTTTACAAAAATCATTTAAAGAAAAATAGTCTCCACCTCTATCAGATCTAATTCTCTTGATTCTTCTACTAAGTTGATTTTCAACCTCAGTTTTATAAGAAATAAAAGCATTAAAGGCATCATCTTTATTTCTAAGAAAATACAACTTAGTATATCTGGAAAAATCATCAATAAAAGTTACATAATATCTTTTACCACCTCTAGTCATAGTCTGTTTTAAATCACCTAAATCAGTGTGAATCAAGGATAATAGTTCAATTTCTCTATTTATAGAAAAACAAGTCTTTCTGGTACTTTTAGCTTCAGCACATATTTCACATTTGTCTATATTGTTTGAGTCCAAACCAAATATTAAGCCCAGTGACTGCATTTTTCTTATATATGCAATATTAGTGTGTCCTAATCTAGCATGCCATAAAGAGATAGACTCAACCATATAAGCAGAAGCAGATACATTTCCATTGATAATATCATAAATATTAAGTACAAAGAGTCCTTGGTTACATTATTTTTGGTCATTATGATCTTATCAGATTCAAATGAGACTTTCACTCCGGCTCTTCCCAACAAGAATACAAAGATCAAGTTTGCCCTCGTAGTAGGAACATGAAGTACATCAACAAGGGCTAAAGTTTTTCTCGAAGTGAGTTTCAGGAGAACTTTACCCTTACCCATGAATTTTGTAGTACTTGAGTCTCCAAGGTAGACCTCTTCTCTATCATCCTCTATAGGAGTATAAGAGGAAAATGCTTCTCGATTTGCACAAATGTGCCAAGTAGCCCCAGTTACCACTCATTCTTTTGCATGTGCTACAATATTTACTTGAAAAATGACAACTATAATAATATCACCTCCTTCAGCTAAGTTAGCGTTAGGAGTATTAGTTTTTCCTTTGCCATTTCCTGCTCTGTACCTACACTATGAGGAATGATGGGCTGGTTTTCCACAAAGAAAACAAGTGCATTTTTTTTCTGTTAAGGTTAGGATTTTTAGGCTTGTAACCTTAAGACTTATTCTCGTACCTTTTGCTGTTGTTGTTGTTGCTTTGCACTAAGTTTGCTTTAAGAGCTGTCATCCTAGCATTGACAGATTCTTTTCTGTTGGAATCTTCAATTAGGATGTGGGCCACAATTTCCTCAATAGTGGAATTTTTCTGTTTGTGCTTTAGTTATTTTTGTAGTCACTCCATGAGTCAGACATCTTCTCAATTAGCATTCCATCAACAAATTTTCTGGTAAAGAAATCATCTCGGACTTCAAGTCTTCTAACAATTTTTGAAATTCATTGATTTGTACGTTCATCTCTTTATTATCTCTCATCTGCCACTGATAAAATTTTTCTACTACAAATGTTTATGTTGTAGCATCTTCAGCAGTGAATTTTAAATTAAGGCTTCCAAGATAGTTTTTGCTTCTTTATAACTGCAATATACGTCAAACAGTTCGTTAGATATAGTTTGCAATATGGTATGACGACATACCTTGTTGTCATGTTGCCATAATTCCACTATTTTATTATCATTGTCTACACTAGGTTGTGGATGCAGCAGTGCATGTGCAACATCATGGACATCAAGCAGTGAGAAAGTACGTTCTTACCAACTCTTGAAATTTTTATTGGAAAAAAATTCAATATTAGACACATCTAGAAATGGCCTAGCATATGGCAGTGCAACTGGAGCTGGAGCAGCGGACGTAGCGCCAATATTGGCGGTATCGGTAGTATTTTTAGCATCAGTGTTATTTTCCATAGTCTTTTATATTGTTTGGAAATGACACCGAAAAATAACGATAATAATAATAATAATAATAATAATAATGCAGTAATATTATTTGGGAAGATACATGATTTGGCTTGAGTCGTGTTAGGCACTGTCCTAAGAATCTATTTCAACAACGTGAAATGTTTCCCCCAGATTAAACAAGCACATCTGTATTTATTTAGAGGATACATGAATCAACAAAATTAAATAATTTTCAAATCCAGCAAATAAGAAAAAAGGAATAAGACGAACTAAATTGAAGAAAGAACAAATGCGTAAAGGAGAAAAGAATTAGAAATAGGAAGCATTTCTCTTACTTCATCAACAACGAATGAGTGCCTATTTATAGGCTTATAAATATTTTTAAATATAGACAAGTGTCCATACACTTATCCTTAATTCCTTTTATAATTTGCCACTCCAATGTTTCTTTCCATGCATACTGACACTTAGTTTAAGACATGACACTTGGACTCATTTATTTTGAAAATACTACCACAAATAATACTTTTTCAGGAAGTGTATGCAATGCGGTCTAAGCATATGTGTTGTCAATAGTTGAGTCTTATCATATTTTCTGCATTGTGGCAGGATATGTTACTTTGATATGCAGTGATGTGGCCGATCGATTGGGGATGTGTACTCATCATCATCATCATCTTCTTCTTCTTTTGAGAATCTTGACATAGTCATGTGCAATGCCCATTGTTAGTAGGTTATCTTGCTCAATCTAGGGGAAGATTTTACCTGCAATTTGCTTCTGGTGTTGTGGATGACTTTTTAAAGTTTCATCTTCACTGGAGAGAGAGTTTACCTCTGTCACTTGGCTATGTGGGATATTTTTATCTTTGTTTTGTAGGCTTTTTCTGGAGATTTGATTTCGGGTTGGGGAGAGGAGTTGCTTCATCATCACTGAAAGGATTGCAACAATTTTTCAGCACCATGAGTTTATTTCAATCTCCCATGTAAGTTGTGACAAGATTTACATCACAGTGTGTTAGCACAATAACTTCTGAATCTTGATTTGACTAGTGTGATTTTTTCCTTGAATTCTTTCATTTACAAATGTTGTCTACAAGGTCATTGCCAAGCCTAAATTTTATCATCTAGCTGATCTAATCACGAAAGATTTTCTACTAGGTAGTGTAGGAGTCAAAATCTGCCCTAAAATATTTAAGATAATATAACACTAAAGGAAGAATTCTCGAGTCGTCGTTAGATGAGGTGGACCAGGAAGCCTCAAAACTCATAGTCGAAGAGTCGAAGAGAGCCGTGGTTGAGATGTCAATAATGGTTGAGGTCGAGGATCGTTAATGAAGTTGTAACAGCTAGTTTTCGAAATAAGATATTAAAGAGAATATTCTAGCGGATATTCTCTGCACTTGTACTATTAGAGTTTGCTAGGAATATGTCTCATATAAATAGAAAAAAATAATGATATGGGGCATGTGATATTCATTTGTAAGAACTCACTTAGGCAAAAGATTCTCTCTCTCTCTCTCTCTCTCTCTCTCTCGCTCTCGCTCTCTCTCTCTCTCTCTCTCTTACTAAGATACAAACACCACTTTTTCACCAAGATTCTTGTCTATATTATTCCATACATTTACATTAGATCCGAGAATATTCGAACATTCAAGAATTTATCTGTTACTCATCATTGTCAGGAGGAACAACTATCTAGTCCATCATTTATTGGGTGAATCATTCCTCATATTTACTTAAATGTCATTCATGTTTATTCATTGTTATTAAATGCTACATTTTCGCTCATGCTTTTTGAAATAGTTATTGCATACTGTTGCCACTATTTTATAAGATCTATTTGACGTCTATTACCCTTTCGGAAGTTACATTTAGAAATATTATTATTAACTAGGTTTAACCCATAATCACATAAATTTAATTATTTGAACCAAGAGCCATATTTTTGGTCAAACAATTTGGCGCCGTCTGTGGTGATTTCTTGGTTAAGGCTTTTAGTTTCTTCTAAATCTACAACTGTCACGAGTCACTAATGTAAAAAAGAAAAAGCAAGCAAAAACAAGATCTCTTTTCTTTATGTGCACAAATCCCAACATGGCAGGTAACCGAGAAGAAAGGACGAGAATAATAAGTGACCTCCCTCCCAACCACATGAACGTCATCAACAAAATCTATGAAACGGAAGACGAAGGCACGACGCCCAGTGCCTCCCCTAGCGAGATGGGTCATCATCCCCTCATTGCAACATCGCAAAATCTCTTGGTAAAGGAGCCTCCACATCTGTGAGGGAAGAGACGCCCCCAGCTGTAAAAAAGCTCCTCGAAGGCGTGGCTAACTGACATGCTAACCAGCGTCCTCAACAACTCCGTTCGGGACACGACTACAGAGAATGCAAGGACGTGCACGATACGACAAGCGGACGAGCAATGCACCCAACCTTTTCCCCCAACGAAAAGTATTACTCACAATGTCAGTGATAGTGTAGGTGACAATGCCCTTGTATCCATTCTGAAAAGGATGGAAGAAATAGAAAATGAGAACAAGGCACTCCGAGATCAAATGAAAGCGCACCAGGAAAGGGTCGACAAAATACTGGGTGCCCCCAAACTGTTGTCGAAGAAGTATGTCGATCGTTCGTCGAACAGTTATACAGTGATGACGCAGACCCCCATGATATACCAAAAACATTTAAAATGCTTCCCTACCTCAAGATATATGATGGAACAACCGACCTGAAGATCATATGACTCATTATGTCACCGCAGTAAAAGGCAACAACCTCGCCAAAGATCAGGTGTCGTCCATCTTGCTGAAGAAGTTCGGCGAAACCCTCTTAGGGGGCATTAACCCGGTACTCGCAGCTACTAGCACACTCCATTGAAACCTTTGAAGAAATGGCTGACAAGTTCGTAATGGCCCATGCCGGAGCCAAAAAGGTCGAGGTAAGAGTAAATGACATATTTGCTGGTAAATTATCTCTGGGAGAGGGACTGAGGGACTTCCTCGTTCGGTTTTATCGAGTAAGGATGAATTTTCCAAACGTGTCCGAAGGGATGAAGGTTGCAGCTTTTTAGAATGGACTGAGCATGGATGGTTCAAGGACAACTAGGAAACTATTAAGTCGATTGATGAAGTACCCCCAACCACTTGGAATGAGATCCACAATCTTATTGTGCGGAAGTCCGTGCAGATGAGGACGACCTCAACAGGCCAACCCACCGGCTAACCTCAGTACAAGCGGAATCAAGAAGGGATCGAAGAGACAACACCAGAAGAGATCATCCAATTCCGCGACCTGATAGGGAACGACACCAACCATATTTTAGAATGGCTCTATCCCCCTACTCCCGCTACGAAGAAGATCCATCCGGACCAAGGACGGGAACCCATCGGAACGACATACACCCCATATTATCTGCTCACAAGTTTTGGGTGTTACCTACAAAGATAGTCTAAGCCACGGAGAAGCTCGGGCCAAAAGCGAAGTGGCCACCAAAGATGATATCGGACCCTAACACTAGAAAATATGACACCCTATGTGAGTTCCACCAAGAACGAGGGCACAAGATAGAAGACTGCATCGCCCTAAGACATGAATTCGTGAATATGCTACGACAAGGACACCTTAAATAGCTGCTAAGCGATAAGGGAAGAACTAACTTTCCAGAGGACATGAACATCAAGGACCGCCCAAACCACCCTCACCACTCGTACCATCAACATGATCATCGGCGATGGCGCCTCTATCAACAACGTGAAGTTCACCACTACCCACAAACTCAAGCGATCTATCAACCACGAATGATATGAAAAACTCAAAAAAGTATCATCTTCGACAAGTCAGACACCGACAGTTTGGATTTTCCTCATAATGACGCTCTTGTTATTACTGTGCGAATTTTAGATAGTGATGTTAAATGCATTATGATAGATGACGGGAGCATCGCATGCATTATCCTTCCCCGAGTAGTTATCCAAATGAAACTCGAGGATAAGATAGTATTGTACTGCATCACGCTAACTAGTTTTAACACTGCAGTTGAACGGACGTCCGGGGAAATCACACTCCCCCTCTTGGCCGGAGGAGTAACTCTGGAAATGACATTCCACATCATGGGCCAAGAAACCACGTACAACTCCATAGTAGGACGACTGTGGATACAACCCATGAAGGCCTCCCCCTCCAGCTTATACCAAGTCGTCAAATTCCCAACTCCATGGGGAATATTTAGCGTACGAGGAGAGTATTGTACGTCACAGGAATGCTACCACATTTCTTTAGACAACACGGCCACCCAACAAAAGAAGGACAAATACAAAGAGGCATAATAATCAGTAGAGTCGAGGTCGGGGCACGATGAGATCGGAGAAGGCATAAAAAATCCCGACATAGTCGAAGCCGCAGGATCAACCATAGAAGACCTTGATCCCGTTCAATTAGATCCCTGCGACAATAGAAAAAAGGTCTATATTGGTTGCAAACTTCAGGATCTAGGTAAATTCAGTCAATTCTTAAAAGCTAACGCAGATTTGTTTGCTTTTAGCCATGCAGATATGTCAGGCTTCCCAAAGGAAATCGCCATGCACAAATTAAACGTCGACCCCTTCCACCCTTCGATGAGCAGGTCATATGTAAATTTAACTTTGCAATAAACGGCGCTGTACACGAGGACGTGGAAAAACTATTGTAAAACGGTTCCATAAGGGAGTCGAAGTACCCCAAGTGGGTCGCCAATGTAGTAATGGTTAAAAAGAAGAATGGGAAATGGAGGATGTTTGTGGACTTCACAGACTTTAACAAAACATGCCCAAAGGACTCGTTCCTGCCGCCTCACATCGACCAACTCATCGACGCAATGATTGGACTTGAGCTACTACGTTTCTTAGACGCTTACTCAGGCTATAATCAGATCCTCATGGAAGAGGAAGATCAGTAAAAAACCACATTCATCACCCACCAAGGAACGTACTGTTACATGGTCATTCCCTTCGAACTAATGCAGAGGCGACTTATCAAAGGTTGGTGACAAGGATTTTCAAGGATCAGCTCGGTAAGATAATGGAAGTATATATAGGAGACATGCTGGTCAATTCCCAAAGGGGAGAAGATCACATCGATTATTTGAAAGAAAATTTCGACATACTCAGATGGTACGGAATGAAACTGAACCCGGAGAAGTGTGCATTCGGCGTAACCTCAGGAAAGTTTCTAGGTTTCCTCGTATCACAGCGAGGGATCGAGGTCAACCCTTACCAAATCAAAGCCATTAAGAGGATACCCGAACTCTTGACCACCAAAAAATAGATCCAAATGTTGGCTGGCCGCATCGCCGCCCCATCAAAGTTCATTTCGCGGTCGTCGAATAGGTTCCATAAATTATTTAGCGTACTTAAGAAAGATTACGGACTCCAATGGACTTCGGAGTGTGTCCGGGCTCTGAGGGAACTAAAGGCATACTTGACGTCGCTGCCTTTTCTTTCAAAACCAGAGCCGAGGGTGCGCCTCCTTGTTTATCTAGCTGTATCCGAGGTAGATATGAGCGCAGTCCTAATTTGAGAAAATAAAGGTACTCAATCTCCCATATACTACATTAGAAAAATATTTGTCGATACCGAGACGAGGTACCCGCACCTCGAGAAACTGGCTTTGGCCTTAGTCGTGGCTTCACGGAATCTTAGACCGTATTTCTAATGTCACCTCATCTCGATGGTGACAACTTTCCCCTTAAGAAGCATTTTACATAAACCCGAGCTATCGGGAAGGCTGGCCAAATGAGCCATCGAGCTAAGCGAGCAAGATATCACGTACCAGCCGCGAACGACAATAAAGTCACAAGTGCTCGCTGACTTCATCATCGACTTCAGCGCAAAAATAATGCCTGAATTCAAAAGGGAAGTCATCCAAAATTCCCCCCAAACACAAGCCCTTTAGGTCCTATACACCGACAGAGCGTCCAACGCATCGGGATTTGGACTGGGACTCGTACTCGAAGTCCCAACATGCAAAGTAATTCGTGAGTCCATAAGGTGCTCGGACATGACTAACAACGAGACTGAGTATGAGGCCGTCATTGTAGGTTTGAGACTAGCACTCAAGTATGGGGAAAAACGGTTAAAACTACACGTCGATTCCTAGCTCATAGTCAACCAAGCCACATGTACTTTCCGAATCAAGGAACAAAGATTGCGAAAATACCAGAATGAAATCTGCAAGCTTCTACCTGAGTTCGACAAATGTCAGCTCGACCAAATTCCACGAGCACAGAACGCTGAGGCAGATGGCCTCGCTAAACTAGCCGCAGCCACCAAAAGCATCACAACAGGAGACAAAAACGTTGTCCATCTTCTCAGCTCATCGCTAGACCAAGTCGAGGTAAGAACCATTAACTTAACTTGGGACTGACGCAATCGTATTATCGCATACTTGTAGGAAGGCACACTCCCAAGCAATAAAAAAGAAGCAAAGAAACTAAGAATGCTAGCGGCCTGATATAGTATCCTCTACAACGACCTGTACAAGAGAACTTACGACGGCCCTTTAGAAAAGTGCCTGTGCCTAAACCATAATCTGTGCGTCCTTGAAGAAATCCATGAAGGCCATTGCAGGTTGAATTCTGGTAACCAAGCACTGGTCCAATGCCTCATACGGGAGGGTTATTAGTGGCCCACCATGAAAAAAGAAGTAGAATATTTTGTGAAAAGATGCAAACAATACCAGAGGTACGCTCCAATGATTCACCAGGTGCGAGACCACCTCTGCTTGGTCAACGTTACCTTGTTCATTTATCAAATGGGAAATGGACATCGTAGGCCCCCTCCCAGTAGGATGAGGTAATGCATGATTCCTTTTGCTTTTATCTGACTATTTCTCTAAGTGGGTGGAAGCAGGAGTCTTCACCCAAATACGGGAATAGGAAGTAATCACCTTTATTTTCAAAAATATCATATGCCAGTTTGGCCTTCCCAAAAAAATCAGCTGTGCCAACGGACCCCAATTCACGGGAAAGAAAACCGCCGAATTTTTCGAGAAATGGCACATAAAAAGAATACTCTCAACCCTATACTACCCCGCGAGCAACGGGCAAGAAGAATCCTTCAACAAATCAATACTAAACATCATGAAGAAGAAGCTTGAAGACGCCAAGGGACTGCAACCGGAAGTACTACCAGAAGTGTTGTGGGACTACCGAACCACTCCAAAAATGAGCATGAGAGGAACTCCTTATTTTTTGGTCTATGGGACAGAGGCGGTAATATAAGTTGAGGTCGAAGATCCCAATCTAAGGTACTCCCATAAGAGAAACACAAACAACAACGAGGGAAGAAGGCAGAACTCGACGAACGAAGAGATATGGCCTATATAAGAATGATCGCCAAAGCACAGCAAGCAGAACGCTATTACAACAAGAAAGCAAATATCAAGCCACTCAAAGTCGGGGACTATGTACTGAAAGCTAAAACTCAGGAGAGGAAAGATCTCAGGGAAGGCAAGCTGGAAACAAATTGGGATGGCCCGTACAAAATCACAGCAAAAGTAGATAAAGGATCATTTAAACTAGAAACAATAAAAGGAAAGCTACCGCCAAACAACTGAAATATCAGCCACCTCAAATACTTCAACTTCTAAAAGAAAAAATGTCCCCCAAGTCGTACTCTTTTTTTCCTCACTTGAGTTTTGTCCCAGTTGGGTTTTCTCAAGGAGTTTTTTAACGAGGCGATGAAGGGAACACTCCAAGTTGAAGTACACGAAGGCAAGGCCCTGATTACTATTTCATTATTCGACCTCTCAGTACTCTCCAGATCGACCAATGAAGGGACTAGATAGGCCAGGACTAGGACTAGAACGCCATCCAACACATAAAATCTGTAAATTTTTCCAAGTATGTAACAAATGCAACAATGCCAAGGCAATAAACTTTACACTTACGAGCACACTTCTCTTAAAATTCAGGTTATGTTCAACCTTGTTCGAACTAACACCTATCGGTCCTGGACATAATTAAATTCAAGTTATGTTCGACCTCGATCGAACTAACACCTAACGGCTCCCGCCCTTAATTAAATTTAGGTTATGTTCGACCTTGCTCGAACTAACACTTACTGGCCCTCAACCATGATTAAATGTAGGTTATGTTCGACCTTGTTCAAACTAACACCTGCCATCCCTCAGCCATAATTAAATAGGTTATGTTTGACCTTGTTCGAACTAACACCTGCCGGCCCTTGGCCATAACTAAGTTCAGGTCGCGTTCGACCTCGCTCGATTTAACAGTCGGCCCTCGGCTGTAACATTAAACGAAAAGTTATGATCAACCTCGTTGGAATAAAACCTATCGGCCCTCGACCCTAACCTAAAGAAATATCACAACCAAACAAGTCGACGACCTCGGCCATGTTCCGACGCACAAGCAATAGAAGTAAAATACATACAAGTACAAAAAACAAACCACATGAAAAGAAGTAGATGCAGAGAAAACATTTGGTATTTCATACTTAAAATATTTTTTACAAAGGCTCATGAAGACGCCGCAAAAAATACACAAATAATTACAAAAAAGAGAAGAAGAAAAGACTACAGCACCACCATCGTGATTCTCTGCTCCGTCACTGTCTTGGCCACCAATGCCCTCGCCACCTAGGTCCCCCTCGCCATCTTCGACTTCGCCCTAAGGGTATGCAGTATCGTACCATGCAGCCTCCTCAAGTCAATCCACAGCTTCACCATCGCCGTCGCGGCCTCATGTGTCGCAAGATCATACCCACAAGCAAGTCAGGCTTCACGAACCTTCACATGAACGCCTGTTTAACCAAAGAATTGGATTATTTTTTGGCAAACTTGTAAATGGAAAGCAGTAAGATGCACATAAAGTAAGTATATTTCAATAGTAGTTCGAATGTTTTTTCTCCCCCTTTACAGGTTATATTTTTCTCCTTTATATAGGGAATTTCCTAACATAACGTCTACCTTTTTTGGTGATTGAGCATTAATGACTAATAATGACTCTAATGTAACGTTACAATGAATCAACCGTAACTGTTGAGTGAATGTTGTGTAACGTATGGATATCTAATTTGAAGATCTCTGAATCTGCCCTTTATTCTTTCCAAATACACTTTTGACCGTGTCTCTTCATCTTCTCAATCAGGTTGAGACTCCGTAGCTAATTAACCCATGGATGTGATTTGCCGTGCCTCTTTGCCTCGTACCTCTTCTTAGAGTCCCGTCCAGCTGTCGTGTCTTCATTGCTCCACGTAGACTACTGAGTCATCAAGATTTATTATACATGTGAAGCTCTTTTTTTACCAATACAACGCCTTCAAGGGCTTCATCAAAAACGGACCCCCCCTCATGCAGATCTCGAAAGATACCTAATTGGGCCTCGACATGAATCTTGTGCTGACCCGATGGGTCATCTTATGTTTTAGAACCTAATTTTTCACTTTGAAGCCTTAAATACCTCATTTTAGCCTTCCTCAATTTGTGTGCGTACTCCACGTGTTTTTCCGAAAAGCTTTTATATTAAAAACTGAGAAAATATCAAAATTTTGCCTTAAAATCCATTTGAGCTGACTTCAGTCAACGTTTTGAGCAAATGGACCCATATTTATATTTGACGGTCCCGGTGGGTCCTATTGTGAATTGGGACTTGGGCGTATGCCCGAAATCGAATTCGGAAGTCCCTAACCCGAGTTATCGCACTTTGTTGAAATTTGAAAGTTAAAGGCTTAATGAATTTGAACTGTTTGAATTTTTGGATGCTGAGTCCGTATTTTAGTTCTGGAACCTGTTATAGGTCCAATACTATATTTATGACTTGTCTGTCAAATTTGGTGAGAAATGAATTTGGTTTGACGTGATTCGTGATTCGTACGTCCGGTTGTGAAATTAGAAGTTCATGAGTTCTCTTGAAAAATTTCTTTGATTTGATGCTAAATTCGTAGTTTAGGTGTTATTTTGAGAATTGATCGCGCAAGCAAGTTTGTATGATGTTTTTAGACTTGTGTGCATAATTGGTTTAGAGCCCCGAGGGCTCGGGTGAGTTTCGGATAGGCTACGGAGTGGATTGGACTTAGAAAATATTACTGGTGTGTCTCAGTTCTGGTGCAGGCCTCTGATCTCGCATTTGCAAGGTCAGGCCTCGCATTTGCGATATTGCAGCAAACCTGTCAGTTTTGTATTTGCAATCATAATCTTTGCATTTGCGAAGAGACCCAGTTGCAAAATTGCGACAGGTCTTCGCTTTTACGATGGGAATTGGGGGAAGATACTTCGCATTAGCGATCAATGGGTTCTATTTGTGATCAGGCCAGTTTGCATTTGCGAGCAATTCATTGCATTTGCGATGAAAGAAGAGATGTGAAAATCTTCGCATTTGCGATTGATTCTTCGCATTTGCGGAGTTCACATTTGTGAACCCCAGGTCATAAATGCGACATCTACAACTGATCAAATGGGACTTAGATGGGATTTTTGTTCATTCTCTCAAATTTTCAAACTTAGAAACCATAGAGGCAATTTTTCAAAGAACTCTTCTTCCCCAAATCATTGGTAAGTGATTCTAAACTAATTTCTTTCAATCATTCACTACATTTCCTAAGATTTCAATCTAAAATCTTGTGTTTACATGGTGGAAATGGGGGGTTTGGGTAGCATTTGGGATTTTTCTAAAAATGGGGATTTAGACTTCAAATTGAGGTCGGATTCCAAAACAAATTACATAACCGAGCTCAGGGGCGAATGGCTAATCAAGTTTTGGTCCGAATTTTGGGATTGACCAAGCGAGCCCTGGGGTTGACTTTTGTTGAGTTTTTTAATTATGAACTAAATTGAATCCTTTGCAATCAAGAGTAGTTCCTAAGGCTTAATTTGAGTCGTTTGGTTGGTAATTTGCTAGATTCTATTGGTTCGGAGGCTTGTTTGAAAGGCAAAGTCGTGATTGAGCTTTGAGTGGACCTTTGGAGCGAGGTAAGTGTCGTGGTTAACCTTGACTTGAGGGATTAGGACTTGTTTGTCTATTCTCTTCATGTTTAGATGTTGGGTACAACATATATGTGAGGTGACTAGTACTTATGTGTTGTTGTCGGGTTAAAGCATGCGGGTGGGACTTGTTCCTTGTAGTTTATTGCTTACTTTGATCCTGTTATCTATGCTTAGAGTAGTTACTTACCAAATTGATCGTTCTTACCGTGTTTACGGGATTTTGTGATAATTTATTACTGATTCCAAAGTTGAGATTGGTATTGTGGAACCATTGTTGAAGTAAGGCTTGTTCTTGTTGATTCTATCTCCCTGTTATTACTTGTTCATTGTTATGTGGTAAGGGAGAGTGTAATGAACGAAGGGTGATACCGTGCCATATTGTGAGTGTAAATTCACGAAGAGTGATGCCGTGCCATATTGTGAGTGTTAATGCACGAGGGGTGATGCCGTCCCATTTTGTGAGCGTTAATGCACGAAGGATGATGTGCCATATGATGAGAGTTAATGCACTAAGGGTGATGCCACGCCGTATCTATTGATTTACATTTTGAGGTTGAGAGTAAAAGCACACAGGGTGATGTCGTGCAGTATCATATTTTCATTGTGAGTTTGAGAGTAAAAGCACGAAGTGTGATGCCGTGCAATTTTATTTATTGTTCTTAATTGTTTCATTAGTTAAAGGCATATTGACTGTTCTGGTTATCATTTCCGCTGTATTTCTCGTATCTTGTATCCCTTTTAGCATATCCCACTCCAATAGTACATAATTAGCTTTTATTTGTTGTTATCTTGTACATATACTGTTATTTACATAGGTTTATTATGTGAGTGTCTTGTCATAGCCTCGTCACTACTTCGTCGAGGTTAGTCTCGACACTTACGAGTACATGGGGTCAGCTGTACTCATACTACACTCTGCACTTCTTGTGCAAATTTTGGTACCGTCCATAGCTGATCGTGAGGCTTAGCAGCTTGGACTTGCTTATCGGAGACTCAAGGTAGATCTACTGGCGTCCGCAGACCTTGGAGTCCCTTTCTAGTTTCCCTATTTTACTATTTCTTTTCGTTCAGAACAGTTGTATTCCTTTCATACTCTATTTGTAGAAAATCTTAGAAGCTCGTGATTTGTGACTCCAGATCTGGATTGTATCAAATATTATGGGCTTGATGTTATTACGCATTTCATTTTTAGCTTAATTTATAATGTTATTGAAATTGAATAAAATTGGCTTAAAGAATCCTCTAACGTTGGCTTTCCTAGCAAGTGAAATGTTAGGCGTCATCACGGTCTCGAAGTGGGAATTCCGGTCGTGACAAGTTGGTATTAGAGAACTAGTTTGCCTAGGTATCACAAGTCACAAATATGCTTAGTATAGTCTGGAGGATCGGTACAGAGACGTCTGTACTTATCTTCCAGAGGCTATGAATTTTAGGAACAAATTTCACTTCTATTCTTCTCTGTCGTGTGATTTTGTTCTCTCATTGCTAATTGAACTCTTCTACTCTTATTTTCTCACAGATGGCGAGAACACGTACCACATATTCAGCTGAGTAGCAGCCGGAGCCCCTAGTGGAATCTCCTACAAGGGGCAGAGGTCGAGACCGAGGCCACGCCAGAGGTCGAGGTAGGGGTAGAGCTCAGCCCAAAGCTCGAGTAGTAGCACCAGTAGTGGAGCCCCAAGTGGAGTTTGATGAGAAGGTTCCAGCCCATGTTGTGTCTGTTGGACCAGCTTAGGTCCCGGAGGGGTTCATCGCCACCCCAGTGCTTCAGGATGCTTTGGTCCATTTGGTGGGCCTTATGGAGAGTGTGGCCCAGTCCGATACATTTCCTATGGCATCATCCATCTCAGGCTGGGGGAGGAGCAAAAAATCCTGCTACT
The DNA here is from genome assembly GCA_005239505.1 of Nicotiana paniculata. Taxonomy (NCBI): domain Eukaryota; kingdom Viridiplantae; phylum Streptophyta; class Magnoliopsida; order Solanales; family Solanaceae; genus Nicotiana; species Nicotiana paniculata. The sequence goes on from ML353037.1 coordinate 19,780, forward strand.
CACACTTTGGAGCATATGGCTCCCTAGTATCAGACTCCAGCAACTCAGACAGTCGGAGTAATTCTGTCGGTTGTTGCGACACAGGTCTGTGATGGAACAACTATGTCTTCTAAAGGCTTATTGAGATTGGACAAGTTCACCAAGAGCTTTCCAATTCACTTCAGTGGTGCACCTTTTGAGGACCCACATGATTATCTTGATCGCTGCCATGAGGTTTTCTAGAACATGGGGATAGTTGAAACCAATGGGGTCGATTTTGCTGTGTTTCAGATGACAGGGTCCACCAAGAGGTGGTGGAAGGATTTTGTATCAACCAGACCAGCTGGGTCTCCTGCTCTTACTTGGGACCAGTTCTCTCAGATATTTCTTGAGAAGTTCCTTCCTGTCACAATGAGAGAGGAGTATTGTCGGGCAGTTCGAGCATCTCCAGTAGGGCAGTATGTCCGTCACTTAGTATGAGACCCATTTTGTAGATTTGGCCCGTCATGATGTTCTTCTGCTTCCTACCGAGAGAGAGAGAGGGTGAGGAGGTTTATTGAGGGACTTTCCCAGCCTATCAAGTTGCAAATGGCCAAGGAGACTGGGATTGAGATTTCTTTTCAGACAGTTGCCAATGTTTCCAGGCGAGTCGAGATGGTTCTTTCACAAGGGGAGGTCAGGGGTCTGACAAGAGGCCTCGTCATTCCAGTGGGTTTAGCGGTGCCTCCTCTGGAGGCAGGGTTACTTTTGGTAGAGTCCATCCTCCCAGGACGTTTCATTCAGCACCCTACAGTGCACCACAAGCTCCTATTAGTGCACATCTGCTCCATAGTTTTCAAGGTGATTACTCAGGTCGACAGGGTCAGTTTCAAGTTTAGCAGTCATAATAGCCGAGGTCGTGTTATACTTGTGGTGGTCCGAGTCACATTGCTAGATTTTTCCCTCATGCATCGAGCAGTTCACAGCATCAGGGTTCTCATTCCATGGTCCCAGCATCGGGTTCTTCACCGCCCACTCAGACAGTTAGAGGTAGGGGTCAGGCAGCCAAAGATGGTGGTCAGTCTGTTAGAGGTGGAGGTCCGTCTGCTAGAGGTGGATGCCAGCAAGCTAGGGGCCATCCTAGAGATGTAGTTCAGAGTGGTGGGGCCTAGCCTCGATGCTATGCTTTTCCAGCCAGGCCTGAGGCTGAGCCATCTGACGTTGTTATCATGGGTACTGTTTCAGTTTGCAGTAGAGATGCTTCAGTCCTATTTGATCCGGGTTTCACTTACTCTTATGTGTCGTCCTATTTTTCTTCATATTTGGTTGTGCCTTGTGATTCTTTGAGTGCTCCTGTGTATGTGTCCACACCTGTTGGAGATGCTATTGTTGTAGACCGTGTTTATCATTTGTGTGTGGTTACCATTGGGAGTCTTGAGACTAGCGTAGACCTTCTACTTCTCGATATCGTAGATTTTGATGTTATCTTGGGTATTGATTAGTTGTCATCTTATCACGCTATATTGGATTGGCACGCTAAGACAGTGACTTTAGCCTTGTCGGGGTTGCCTCGATTAGAGTGGAGAGGGACTCTTGGGCATTCTACCAGCAGGGTTATCTCTTATATTAAGGCTCGGCGTATGGTCGAGAAGGGGTGTCTAACTTATTTGTCTTATGTCCGCGATTCTAGTGCGGAGTTTTTGTCCATGGATTCAGTACCAGTTGTCTGTGAGTTTCCAGAGGTGTTTCCTGAAGACCTGCCAGGGATTCCACTCGACGGGGACATTGATTTCTGTATTGATTTGGCTCTAGGCACTCAGCCCATCTCTATTCCGCCATACCATATGGCCCCTCCAGAGTTGAAAGAATTGAAGGAGCAGTTGTAAGATTTGCTTGATAAGGGCTTCATTAGACCTAGTGTCTCGCCCTGAGGTGCACCTGTTTTGTTCATGAAGAAGAAGGATGGATCGATGAGGATGTGCATAGATTATCGGTAGTTGAGCAAAGTCACCATCAAGAACAAGTATCCATTACCAAGAATTGATGACTTATTTGATCAGCTTCAGGGTGCCAAGGTGTTTTTGAAGATTGATTTGAGGTCTGGCTACCATCAATTTAGGATTAGGGCATCTGATGTCCCTAAGACAACTTTTTGGACTCAGTACGGGCATTATGAGTTTCTAGTGATGTCCTTTAGGTTGACAAATGCCCTAACAGCATTTATGGATTTGATGAACCGAGTGTTCAAGCCCTACTTGGACTCCTTTGTGATTTTGTTTATTGATGATATCTTGATCTAGTCCCACAGTCGAGAGGAGCATGAGCAACATCTTCGGATTGTACTTCAGACTCTTAGAGACATCCAATTATATGCTAAGCTTTCGAAGTGCGAGTTTCGGTTGGATTTAGTTGCTTTCTTGGGGCACATTGTACCAACATAGGGTATTCATGTAGACTCTAAGAAGATTGAGGCAGTTCAGAACTGGCCTAGACCCACTTCAGCCATGGAGATCCGGAGTTTCTTGGGATTGGCGGGTTATTACCGTCGGTTTGTGGAGGAGTTCTCATCTATAGCAGCCCCATTGACCAGGTTGACCCAGAAGGGTGGGTTCCCCGTTCAGATGGTCAGGCGAGTATGAGGCGAGCTTTTAGAAGCTCAAGACTGCTTTGACTACAACACTGATGTTGGTGTTTCCTCAAGGTTCAGGATCTTATACGGTATATTATGATACATCATGTGTTGGGCTCGGTGCAGTATTGATGCATGATGGAAAGGTGATTGCATATGTGTTGCGGTAGTCGAAGGTTCATAAGAAGAATTACCATGTCCATGACTTGGAGTTGGAAACCATTGTTCATGCGCTGAATATTTGGAGGCACTATCTTTACGGCGTGTCGTGTGAGGTTTTCACGGATCATCAGAGCGTACAACATTTGTTCAAGCAAAAGGATCTCAACTTGAGTCATAGGAGGTGGTTTAAACTATTGAAAGACCATGATATCACCATCTTGTATCATCTAGTGAAGGCCAATGTGGTGGCCGACACCTTGAGTAGAAAGGCAGCGAGTATGAGCAGCCTTGCATACATTCCAGTCGGTGAGAGACCGCTTGCATCAGATGTTTATACTTTGGCCAAAAAGTTTGTGAGGTTGGATATTTCGGAGCCCACTCGTGTCCTAGTTTGTACGGTCGCTCGGTCTTCCTTGTTTGAGCGCATCAGGGAGCGACAATATGACGACCCTTATTTGCTTATACTTAGGGACATAGTGCGGCGCGGTGGTGCCAAGCAGGTTACTGTTGGAGAGGATGGAGTTTTGAGGATGCAGGGTCGTGTTTGTGTGCCTAATATGGATGGACTTCGTGAGTTGATTCTTGAGGAAGCCCACAGTTCTCCGTATTCTATTCATCCGGGCGGCGCCAAGATGTATCAGGACATGCGGCAGCATTATTGGTGGAGGAGAAGAAGGACATAGTTGCATATGTAGTTCGGTGTCTAAATTGTCAGCAGGTAAAGTGTGAGCATCAGAGACCTACTGGTTTGCTTCGAAAGTTAGATATTCTTGAGTGGAAGTGGGAGCGTATCACTATGGATTTCATTGTTGGGCTCCCACGGACTCAGAGGAAGTTCGATGCAGTTTGGATCATTGTGGACAGGATGACTAAGTCGGCGCACTTCATTCTTGTGGCAGTTACCTACTCTTTAGAGCAGATGGAAAAGGTTTACATCCGCGAAATTATCCGTCTTCATGGTATGCACGTGTCTATCATTTCTGATCGAGGTACGCATTTCACCTTACACTTATGGAGGGCAGTACAACGGGAGTTGGGCACGCAGGTGGAGCTGAGCACAACGTTTCATCCTTAGACGGACGGACATTTCGAGCGTACTATTTTGCCGCTCGCGGAGTTTACCTACAACAATAGCTACCAGTTGAGGATTCAGATGGATCCCTATGAGGCATTATACGGTAGTGGTGCCGATCGCCAATTGGATGGTTCGAGTTGGGGGAGGCTCGGTTATTGGGTACAGATCTAGTACTGGATGCCTTGGATAAGGTCAAGATTATTCAGGATCGACTTCGCACATCTCAGTCCAGGTAGAAGAATTATGTTGACCGTAGAGTTCGTGATGTTGCATTCATGGTTGGAGAGAGAGTGTTGCACCGGGTATCACCAATGAAGGGTGTGATGAGGTTCGGAAAGAAGGTCAAGTTGAGCCCTAGGTATATCGGGCCTTTTGAGATTCTTGAGAGAGTAGGAAAGGTGGCTTACAGACATGCGTTGCCACTAGGTTTATCAGCAGTTCATCCGGTGTTCCATGTGTCCATGCTCCGGAAGTATCACAGAGATCCGTCCTACGTGTTAGATTTCAACTTTGTCTAGTTGGACAAGGATTTGACTTACGAGGATGAGCCGCTGGCTCTAGCCCGGCAGGTTCGTTAGTTGAGGTTAAGGAGTTATCCTTCAATCTAAGTGAAGTGGAGAGGTCATCGCATCGAGGCAGCTACTTGGGAGTCCGAGTCGAACATGCAGAGTAGATATCCCCACCTTTTCACCAGCCCAGGTACTTTTCTATGTCCCTTCAAGGACGAACGGTTGTTTTAGAGGTGGAGAATGTGATGACCCAAGAGGTAATCTTATATTTTAGAACCTAATTATGTGCTTTGAAGCCTTAAGTACCTCATTTTAGCCTTCCTCGATTTGTGTGTGTAGTCCGGGTGTTATTGCAAAAAGTTGTTATGTTACAAATTGAGAAAATATGAAATTTTTGTCTTAAAATCCATTTGAGTTGATTTTGGTCAACATTTTGAGAAAATGGACCCGTATTTATGTTTTGACGGTCCCCATGGGTCCGTATCGTGATTTGAGACTTGGGAGTATGCCCGGAATTGAATTCAAAAGTCCCTAGCCCGAGTTGTCGCACTTTGATGAAATTTTAAAGTTAAAGGCTTAATGACTTTGAACTGTTTGACTAATGTTTGAATTTTTGGATACCGGGTCCGTATTTTGGTTCCAAAACTTGGTATAGGTCCAATACTATACTTATGACTTGTCCATCAAATTTGGTGAGAAACGGAGTTGGTTTGACTTGATTTGGACGTCCGGCTGTGAAACTAGAAGTTCATGAGTTTTCTTGAAAATTTCCTTTGATTTGATGCTAAATTCATAGTCCTAGGTGTTATTTTGGCGATTTGATCGTGCAAGCAAGTTTGTATGATATTTTTAGACTTGTGTGCATAATTGGTTTAGAGCTCCGAGGGCTCAGATGAGTTTCAGATAGGCTACGAAGTGGATTGAACTTAGAAAATATTGCTAGTGTGTCTCATTTCTGGTGCAAGCCTCTGATCTCGCATTTTTGATATGGCAGCAAACCTGTCAGTTTCGCAATTGTGATCAGGTCTTCGCTTTTGCTATGGGAACTGGGGGGAGCTACTTCGCATTTGCGATCAATGTGTTGCATTTGCGATCAGGCCAGTTCACATTTGCGATGGAAACAGAGATGTGAAGATCTTCGCATTTGCGGGGTTCGTAAAATGCGAACCCCAGGTCACAAATATGACATCTGCAACTGATCAAAATGGGACTTAGACGGGATTTTTGTTCATTCTCTCAACTTTTCAAACTTAGAAACCCTTGAGGAAAATTTTCAAAGAACTCTTCTTCCCCAAATCATTGGTAAGTGATTCTAAACTAGTTTCTTTCAATCTTTCACTTCATTTCTTAATATTTCAACCTAAAATCTTGTGTTTTCATGGTGGAAATTAGGGGTTTGGGTAGAACTAGGGATTTTTGTAAAATGGGGATTTAGACCTCAAATTGAGGTCGGATTCCAAAACAAATTATATAATTGGGCCCGGGGTGAATGGTTAATCGGGTTTTTGTCCGAATTCTGGGATTGGACCCAGCGAGCCTGGGGGATTGACTTTTGTTGACTTTTTAAAATTATGACCTAAATTGACTCATTTGCAATCGTGGGTTGTTCCTAAGGCTAATTTGAATCGTTTGGTTGGTAATTTTCAAAATTTTATTCGTTTGGTGGCTTGTTTGAAAGGAAAAGTTGTGATTGAGATTTGAGTTGATATTTGGAGCGAGGTAAGTGTCGTGGTTAACCTTGACTTGAGAGATTCGGACTTGTTTGTCTATTTTCTACATATTTAGATGTTGGGTACAACGTATATGTGAGGTGATGAGTACTTATGCATTGTTGTCGGGTTAAAGCATGCGAGTGGGACTTATTCCTTGTAGTTTATTGCTTACTTTGATCTTGTTATCAATGCTTAGACGAGCTACTTACTAAATTAATCGTTCTTACCATGTTTACGGGCTTTTGTGATAATTTAGTATTGATTCCAAAGTTGAGATTGGTATTGTGGAACCATTGTTGAAGTAAGACTTGTTCTTATTGATTCTATCTCCCTATTATCACTTGTTCATTGTTATGTGGTAAGGTAGAGTGTAATGCACGAAGGGTGATGTCGTGACATATTGTGAGTGTTAATGCACGAAGGGTGATGTCGTGCCATATTTTGAGTGTTAATGTATGAAGGGTGATGTTGTGCCATATTGTGAGTGTTAATGCACGACGGGTGATGCCCTTCCATGTTATGAGAGTTAATGCATGAAGGATGATGTCGTGCCGTATCTATTGATTTACATTATGAGGTTAAGAGTAAAAAGCACGAAGGGTGATGTCGTGCAGTATCATTCTTCCATTGTGAGGTTGGATGTAAAAGCACGAAGGGTGATGCCGTGCAATTTTCTTTATTGTGCTTAATTGTTTCACTAGTGAAAGGCATATTGACTGTTCTTGTTATCATTTCCGCTGTATTTCTCATATCTTGTATCCCCTTTATCATGTCCCCCTCCCAATAGTACATGATTAGCTTTTATCTGTTGTTATCTTGTATATATACTATTATTTGCACAGGTTTATTATGTGAGTGTCTTGTCATAGCCTCGTCATCGTTGAGGTTAGGCTTGACACCTACGACTACATGGGGTCAATTGTACTCATACTACGCTCTTCACTTCTTGTGTAGATTTTGGTACCGGCCCTAGCCGATCGTGAGGCTTAGCATCTTGGACTTGCTTATCGGAGACTCAAGGTAGATCTGTTGGCGTTCGCAGACCTTGTAGTCTGTTTCCCTATTTTACTGTTTCTTTTCATTCAGAACGATTGTATTCTTTTCAGACTCTGTTTGTAGAAAATCTTAGAAGCTCGTGAGTAGTGACTCCAGATCCGAATTGTATAAGATATTATGGACTTGATGTTATTACGCATTTCAGTTTTAGCTTCTATTTAGTTGAATTGATTATGTTATTGAATTGACTAAAATTGGCTTAAAGAATCCTTTAACAATAGCTTGCCTAGCAAGTGAAATGTTAGGCGCCATCATGGCCCCGAAGGTGGGAATTCTGGGTCGTGACAAATCCACTCCTCATATAAGTCATGAGGAACGTTGGGAAAGGTTGAAGTACGGGAAGAGAATGGATGTTCCAGTAATTGGGCCTTCTCGGCCACCAAGGCAACCATTCGGTCATGAAGAACATAGGTCTTTTTTTCCAGCTCCCCGACCCTTTCATCAAGCCGTTCTTCCTTGAGCCTGGTCGTGATAAGACATTCTCCCACTCAGAATAAAAATTTCGAGTCACCACCTCAAGGGATTTTGCCTTATTTATAGCCTCTGACCACGCCACCTCAGCCTTCTCCTACTCTCCCACTTTCTCAACGGTTTTGCTAGTAAGGACCTCCACCTGGAGTCAACATTCCTCCAATTGCATGCGTAGCTCCACCACTTGCATCTGAAGGTCGCCACATTAGGTCTCTACGGCTCTGCGGACCTGGAGCTCTTCTTCCCTACTCCTCAACGTCCCCTCAAGGATGCTACACTTTGATCTCGTCCAAACTCACACCACAATTATAGGTAGTGAGGCGGTCGATGCAATAATAAAAACCCAACGCAAGTCGGGATCGAATCCAGAGGGAGTTAGAATTGGGATTAGGTATATATTTAGTGTAATTGTATGATATGCCGTAAATTACTCTTCCACATTCTCGTTTGTTGTTTCTACTTCTACTTTAAGCTATTGATTGCAATTATAAAACTAGAAGACAATATTTTTGGTTTTGATTGTTTTTTAAATGAAAAAAGATCTAGGGTTGTGACTTCCGCCTAGTTAGTTACCTAACGGATTTAGAGCTTTAGGGCATATCTGGTTGATCGGGATGAATTATAGCAATCACACTCAATTACTCACTCTATACCTCTCGGTAGTTTGAGTGAGTTTTCCCGATTTGGCTTTTTCAAGTCCAAATGGTTATTTCACAAAACAAGTGATAAATGCTCTAGTCGGGTCTTACTATCTCTAGGTTCGACCCTTTAATTGAGGCTATCAATTTCTTGAGTTCACCCCAATTCCTAGATAGCCAAGTTTTTCTAGACTTAGTCTCTCTTTCTCAAGTAGAGACTAAGTCAAATAGGCATGAATCAATGTTTTCAACCATTAACTCTAGAATTCAATCAAGAACTAGGCTAAATAACATATACCCAATCATAAATAATCCCTAAATCAATAACCCATTAAGTACCCATCTAGGGTTGGGTCACAACTCTAGCTAAGGATTTAGCTACTCATAGAAAATGAATAAATAAAAGAAGAAATTAAGATAGAATGCATAATAATTAATTATGGAAAGAAAATCTAATGTTTCGAAGCTAATCTAGTACAATATTATTCAATACAGTAAAGAAAACGGCTCAAGTGCTCTACACTGATACAACTTAACCAAAAAACGATAAAAAGTTTTATTTATACTAAGCTGAAAATATCTGATACAAATGCCCCTGCGGAGGTTCTGCGACTGCATAATTCTGAGTGCGGTACGCACTCTGAGATTGAGTGGTCAATTGGGCTTTCTGCAGTCGCATGAAAGTGGGATGCGGCCTCACTTTATCTAATTTTGCGGACTGCACATTTCTGAGTGCGAACACACACTTGAACTTGGCTGGGACTTGGACCTTCTTATGCGGATCGCATATTTATGAATGTGGCCGCACAATAATAGGTCGGTCCGCAAAACTGCAATCATGGCTCTGTGAATCTGATATTTTGCAGGCCGCATAATAGTGAGTGCACTTGACATCCTGTGGCCGCACAATAATGGTGTGGTCCGCATATCTTCAGCTTGCCAAAAATTCCAACTTTCTGAATCTCTCTTCTGCGGCCGCACAATAGTTGTGCGGTCCGCATTCTCTTAAGAAAATCTAATAGGGCTGCTTCATTGTTTGCGACCGCACACAGTATTGTGCGGTCCGCACTGTAAGCATTTTTGCCTTGTTTTGGTCTTTGTCCAATTTTGACTCATTTTTGAGTTGATTTTCATTTCTTTGGCTCGTTTTCTGATATTCCTGAAAGAAAGCTCATTTCATTAGTTCTCGGGAATACCTTTAAGCATTTTTGAGCTAAAATGCAAGTAAAAGAGAGTAAATAAGCTGTCAAAATCCCTTCTTATCAACTCCCCCAAACTTAAGCTTCTGCTTGTGCTCAAGCAATTAAGACAATTCCCACCTCCACTAGAAAAAAGGATATTTCAGCTGGCCTAAGTTGAGTTGAACACAAATCAATTGGGATCCAACAATTACCCACACACTCATAATCATTAACAAGACTATGATTTGAATGTTGAAGCACAAATGGCTCTAATGTGACACTTGAGCATCAAGGGTTGACTTTGTTCATCAAGCAAGCTCACACTTTCATGCAAGTCATTTTGGATCCCAAACTCCTCCTTATATACTCTCCGGAAGCTCATCTCACTCACGAATGAAGAATTCAAAATAATGACTCAAGAAAGACTCGCTCATCACTCTCAAAAGAATGTTACAAGCCCGGCTCTAAGTACCATATGCTTTGCCCTCATGTAGATCACCACTAATATAAGCTCGCTCGACTTGAAATCACGTAGGACTTTTTCGGTATGTAATGAAGGCTTTTGGACTAAGGAGGGAAATATCGGATTGGAATCGGCTCATCTTTCCATTAACACTTCATATTCTCTTGTTGGCTCATACTTTGCCGACTCTTTGGGTCATTTTATTTTCCCTTAGGGGGATTAGAGAGACTTGACATCACTCTTTCTTTGTCATGCTATTCACAATCCCCTTCTTTGCTTTCTCCATGCTTTGCACTTTTGCTTTCTTTTGCATCTTTTCAACCTTTTCACACTATTCACTTTCTTTTGGTGTTTTTCTTTGTTCTTCCTTTATTTTTCTATGCCTTTCCTCTTCTTCATTTCTTTTGTCTTTTTGTGCCTTGAAACCATCTTTAAACTCTCCGTCTCTCCCCCAAACTTATGTCTTTGCCATTTGAATCACATGAGTGCTAAAGAAAAGTCGGGTGCCAAGAGATAGTCACTAAAAAATGGTTAAAGGCTTGTAATGTGGTTATCAAATAAAAGGGATTTAGGCTCAAAAAGGTTTACTAAGGATGATATCATTGGTGGGCCATAGGAGGTTTCAAAACGGGCCAAGGAGAGCCTACAATCACTTCTCAAGCCAAGCTAACTTAGAATTTCGCCTAGAAACACATTCGAGGCAAGTTCTAAACCATTCGCACGGGTACTTGGACTTGTAACAAAATACCTCACTTTTCACACAACTGTATTGTTAAAGAGAAAGGAGTCGAGGGCCCACAACAACCACATTCAAGATTGAAAATCGCTAATGGTTCAACTAAACCACTCGATGATTGTCTAAGTCAAAACAAGAATCACAAGGTCACTAACTAGAGTTATTTCTTTAAAAAATATTATTTTTAACCATAAGCACATAGTTAAGTGTATTGGTACCAAGTGAAACATGCTCGACCCTTATTTATTGATTAACACTACTTGTTTCTACCTAAACATCAAAAACTGACTCAGTCACTTAAGAAGGTTGTCACGCCATCCATCGCTGGGAAGAGCCACCCGGTTCACACAAGACCCACCTTTGGAAAGAACCGTGGCATTAATAAAACCAAAGGCTTATTGTTCACCAAAACATAAGAAGAAGCTAACAAATCAAAAAGAAGCTAATAAAGTAATTAAGAATCTATACTATTAAGAAAGCAAAACGAAGAAGCTATGAAATAAACTACTGAAGGTAAAGCAAATGAATATATACAAGAGGGATGATTATATACATAATGAGGGAGAAAATAAAGATAAAAGAAAAAAGAAAAAAGAAAAAAAAGAGTATTTAAGCTATTACAAGCCCAAAATGTAATCAAATGTCATAAACAGTCATCCAAATCATCCAAAATATCAAAATATACCACCCGCAGAAAAACAACAAGCATTGTCCCCAATGCTTAGAAAATTAAAACATAAGAGGGTAGAGAGTAAATAAAACTCCGTATGTCGTCTCGGGGTGAATGGCAACATCACCACCCTCGGTCTCCTCTAACTATATATCATCATCTCCGAGCTGAGGACAACAGGGTTGGTGAGCATCTGAAGCATCTCCTCAGCAGTGGGGGCAATGAGATTTGGCTCGTCAGACTGGCCAACTCATGCCTCTGCTGATGGTGCTGCTGGGTCAGCTGGTACTGATGGACCTATCTCCATCAGTAAGTCAAATGGCAAGTCACCTGCTACTGCTAACTTCTTCACCTCCTGTCTCAAACTTTCCACAGCTTTCTTCGAAGCTTGGGACTTTCTCATCTTCTTCACTTGGTTGGACAAATCATCAATGGCACCCCCAAGATACTAGAGTGTTTATGATAGTCTTCTGGTTGTCCAAAATCTTCTTCAATGTTTCCTCCACTATCGGAGGTACCTGTGACACTGCTGGAATAGAGGACTGTGCTGCAACAGTACTGGATGTGTCAGTCAGCTTAGAAGTGGCTGTCGTCATGTAGTTGTTGAGGCTCTCCAAAGTTTGGGAGACTCGTAACAGAGTTAGAGGATAGGTGGATGAGGATGGCACTAGAACTGACTTGGGTGGCCTAGAGAATGAAGGTGGTGGCATGGGGGATGTCCGGGTGGAAGGTCCAGCTGCTGCCTCTGAACCTACCACTGCTGGCTCTTCAAATTGGCCAAATGTGGTAGTGTCCTTCCCCTTGAACTTTGGGTTGTCCGCACCCTGCAAGCGATACCAAGAAAAAGGCCTCTTAGCTTTTACCTTTGTGTCATATGGCCTTAGCTCCACCTTTGCATCATTGAAGTAATATGTGAGGGTGTTCGGAAAGGGGTAGGACTTTTCATTCTTGTGGACCGCCAATGTGATTCTGGTTGACATGATGGCACCCACATTGATCGGGTACCCCACCATAATAGAAGCCACCAGAACTGCTCGGGGAAGTGGGTGGTTGTTCTCATTCATGATCGGATCAATACTATTACACACAAAGGTTTTCCAACCTTTAGCTTCGACATTGAGGGTGGCCCGGAGGATAGGAACTCCTGCTTCTATTGTTGTTATACCCATATTTTCGTACGTGAGAGTACGTAAGTCAATTGATTTAAGCTCAGAAATGAGATCATCTTTGAAAGTACATAAATTAATTTAATCATTTTAACTTGGAGGTTGCAAATATTTAAGATCATGGACTGCAAGTACCAACAGGGTTGGAAGGCTTAGAAGCTAAACCAATTAAAGAAAATACGTTTCGTCGAAAGTCGACCAGTTGGGAATGTTATAACATGTACTTTTGGGGTGAGACTAGGGTGCTCAATGATAAGGAGGTTATTTTATGAGTTATTTTTGTATTATTATAGTCATGTGTTATGTTTTGATGTCAAGTGAGTTGTGGAACAAAAGTTGGCAAAGATCATCAGAAGTTAGATTCATAAATATGCTGAAATTTAGGTCAAATGTAGTTGATCTTATCTCCAAATATACTTGGAATTAGGGGATGATATACCTACCAAATTTAATATCTACGAGTCTATTTTCTAATTAATTAAACTATTCATCGATACGACATAGGAGTAGAGAGATATTTGCAGTTTCGCGAGACTGCACAAACTGCATAGGTGACAAGTAGGTTTGTCACTAAACCTTCTAGAGAAATATATTTCGTGAGTTATATGAGGTCTTCTTGGGACATATTATATAAAAAATTGAAGTTATAGTAATTTAGTTTCTAAAGCTCTTAATCGTTTGTTCATACGACATCCGGATAAAAAGATATAAGCGTTTGAAGAAGAGCCAATAATAGGGTGCCAAGCTAGCACCTCTTTGACTTTTCAAAAATGTATATATATATATATATATATATATATATATATATATATATATATATATATATATATNNNNAATATATATATATATATATATATATATATATATATATATATATATATATATATATATATCCTCTCTTTCTTCACTTTTACACATACCACGACCACAATAAGACCCCTAAACTTATCCTCAAGCTCTCCACAAGTATTTTCAAGAATATTAACATCCCGGTTACGAAATCAAGAAGCGATAACACTAGAACGATCCCTACGACATAAGTATCGCTATATCGCCTCTCTTTTTCTTTGTAGTTTGAGTTTCGGAAGGTACTTAATAGTTAATAAAACGTCTACTTTTTGTATTTAAGCTTTAAATATCAAGTAAGGCTTATAAATTCATTTCCTAATAGTTAGGACTCACGGGACGGTGATCGGAAGCAGTGAGTTCGAGTTCTTCGACTTGTAGAGGACTGTTTTGTGGGCTGTTTCGTGTTGCTTTTGAGCTTTCTATTTTGCTTATGTTTTATGGAGTTTTGGAGGATAAACTATGTGGAGAAACACCACATAATGATGTAATGGGGTTCTGGTCATTCATTGTTACATTTTTAGGTTGTTTGACACTACTTTTGTTGACGTTTTATGTATGAAGTGATTAGGGTGTGTGTGGGTTGTTTGTGATATATTGTGATGGATATAAGGTTGTAAAATGATGCATACATGTTGTTATTGTTTTTTCTTTGTCTTGTTGATATATGGTATTGGAGGAGGGCGTTTTACAGCGGAGATGTTGTCCAAATTTTCGTAAACGAGCTACTAGTTTAAGTTGCACATTTAGCCTTTACTCAACACTGATTTTGAATCTCCTTATGCTATGGTAGATTTAGTTGAGTTGTTTGAAGAATTTCTTGGAAGGTATTAAGGAATCAATGTAGTTAAGGTATGTTAAGGCACTTTATTCTTTCTTTTGGCATGATCTAAAGTGAAACAAACGTACACAATACACTATTTCATAATGAATCTACTCCAAGAAACTAAGGTTTTCCATGTTGTTCTTTTCATATAAAGTTATCCTAAGAAAGTATGTGTGATCCTTGAATCCTAGTGAAGTTCATATTGATGGTATAATGTCCATAATTTTAATCGAAGGTGCAATGACCTTACGTCACTCCGAAAGGTTTAGAACATAACTCAATGAGTCCAACATGCATTATATATGTATCTACTTTACTATAGTGAGCCACACTATAGTCGTCCGGGGATGACACCTATTGTGCAACCACTGATCAGTTCGGTTTACCGAGCTCCACGTGGTCGGGTATGATTTTACCGAGCCTTATGATGTCCAGGTACATTTTTACCGAGTCCTCTTCGAGGCCGGGTACGATATGATGATGATGATGATGCCCACAGAGGTGTATGTTTTTAAAAGATTATGTATATATATGTATCATGCATTGCATGTCACTATCTCTCAGAGGCACTCAGATGCTACATGTTGTATCTCCTATATCTCTACTTACATTACTGCTCTTATTTATGTTTTTTTTCCTTACATACTCAGTACATTATTCGTACTGACATCCCTTTTGCCTTGGGACGCTGCGTTTCATGCCTGAAGGTATAGACAGGTTGACAGTCCTCCTAGTAGTCTATCAGCTCAGCGGAAAGTGTTGGTGCACTCCAGTTTCTCCGGAGTTGCTTATTTGGTCAATATGATTTGGACATGTATTGATTGGTATGGCGGGGCCCTGTCCCGACCTTTATGATGTTTATGTCCTCTTAGAGGCTTGTAGATAGTGTCAGGTATATAGATGCTTGTATGGCCTTGTCGGCCTATGTTTTGAGTTTACAAATGATCATGTCAGCCTTATAGGCCCGTATGGCACATTTATAAGTTTCTATATCATGTTAGGTCGTCCTATGTCTAGCATTACCTTATATTTTATTTCGGTTATGTCATGATGATCCTTTTGGCACATTTACCCATGATAATACGATAATAAAGATATGTTATGTTGGTACTCGATTGAGTAAAGTACCGGGTGACCGTCGCAGCCCTCCGGTTTGGATCGTGACAATGATGGTGGTGGTCCTAGGGCAGCCAAAATCTCATCTAGCCAAAGGCGAGCTGATTCACCCAAGAACCCTAAGTTCAGTGTCGACACTATTCGAATTTTGCGGTCGCACACATTTTTATGCGGCCGCACATTTTTTCTGCGAACCGCCAAATTTTGAGTGCGGTCCGCACATTTCAAACACTTCAAATACCCTATTTTCCATTTTTGCGGACCGCACAAAAATGTGTGCGGACCGCACAAAAATGTGTGCGGACCGCACAAAAATGTGTGCGGACCGCACAATTCGAACAGTGTCGACACTGAACTTAGGGTTCTTGAAAATTTTTCACAAATTAAGCATAGTGTGCACAAATTAACAAGATTAGTGGTCTACCCAGTCCCTAATGTGCATGTATGAAACTACCCCCATGATCTTGAAGCAAAAATTAAGCACGTTTGATATTTTTAGGCCTAAAATTTACTAAACTAATCATAGAAAACAATTACAAAAATTGAGAAAAATGAACAAAAAAATCTGCATGAATGGAACATACTAGCAGTGAGTGATGCAGTAAGAGTTTAGCTTGATGAATTGAGTGTGATTTTGAACAATTTCAGGGTTGCACAGTGTTTTCTAGGGCTTGGGAGTTCAAAGAGCATAAAGTGTGAATAGTGGTGAAAAGCCCTATTTATACCCTAGCAAAGTCAGTCAAGATCTCACCTAAGTGCGACCGCGTAATTTTGAGTGTGGTCTGCACTCCTTACCTGGGTTGAACTTAGCTCTGCAGTCCGCAAAAAAAATGAGTGTGGCTGCATAACCTTGTGCGGTCCGCATAATTTTGTGTGCGGTTGCATATTGGCCTTTTTTCTGCAAAACCAACTTCAAAGAGTTAGTGATTTTTGGGTCCCCAATTGTGCGGACGCAGACCCTTCTGTGTGGTCCGCAAAATTTTGGTGCGGTCCGCATAAATTCCACAATTGGCCAATTTTTCCAGATTGTTCCTGCAATACACACTCATTCCTGCAATTCACTTCAAAACCAATTAGCTCAATACAAAACCTATCTGAAAAGAAGAAAAATAAAAAAAATGAAAAGAAACATGGGTTGCCTCCCAAGAAGAGCCTGATTTAACGTCGCGGCATGATGCAGGTTACCATCAATCACTTGAAATGAAGCAACGCCACAACGTGGTCATCATCAACCTTGCCAAGATAATGTTTCAACCGATGACCATTGACTCTAAACACTTCATCATTTTTGTTCTTCAAGTATAATGCACCAAATGGTGTCACATGCACAACTTCAAATGGGCCACTCCAGTTGGATTTCAACTTTTCCGAAAACATCCGCAACCGAGAATTGAGCAATAACACAAGATCGCCTTCTTTGAACTCTTTATTCCGAATATACTTGTCATGGAGGTACTTCATCTTGTCCTTATACAAGGACGAACTTGAATATGCATGGAGTCGTAACTCATCAAGCTCATTTAATTGTCCCACCCTTAAGTTGGCGGCGACATCCCACTCAAGATTAAGCTTCTCCAATGCCCACATAGCCTTATGCTCAAGTTCCATCGGTAGGTGACAAGCTTTCCCGAACACTAACCGATATAGAGACATACTAATTGGTGTTTTGTAAGCTCTCCTATAAGCCAAAAGAGCATCATCAAGTTTCTTTGACCAATCCGTCCGGTTGGCATTCACGGTCTTTGACAAAATGCTCTTGATCTCCCGGTTGGAGACTTCAACCTGTCCACTTGCTTGAGGATAATAAGGGTCGACACTTTGTTAGTGACACCATACTTTGAGAGTAAAGTATCAAAAGATTTGTTGCAAAAGTGCAATCCCCCATCACTAATAATGGCCCTTGGTGTACCAAAACTTGTGAAGATGTTCTTTTTCAAAAATGTTACCACTCTCCGAGCTTCATTGTTGGTAAAAGCCACGCCTTCATCCCACTTTGACACGTAATCCATAGCTACCAATATATAAGTATTCCCCAAGAGCTCACGAACGGACCCATGAAATCAATGACCCACACATCAAAAATGTCAATCTCCAAGATGGTGGTGAGGGACATCTCATTTTTCTTGGAAATTCCACCGGCCCTTTGACATTCATCCCAACGCTTGACGAGATCGCATGCGTCCTTATAAATAGTAGGCCAATAGAATCCACAACTTAACACCTTTTTAGCCGTCCTTGCTCCACCATGGTGACCACCATATGGCAAAGAGTCACAAGCCTCAAGAATTCCCATTTGTTCTTCTTCCTGTACACATCGTCGGATCACACCATCGGTACAAATCTGGAAGAGATAGGGCTCATACCAATAATAGTCAAGGCGATCCCTTCTGAGCTTCTTCCTTTGGTTTGAAGAGAACTCATTCGGTACAATTCCACTCACAAGATAATTGGCTAAGTCGACGAACCATGGCATTCCGGTCATAGAAATGGATAGGAGTTATTTGTCGCGAAATGAATCATTTATCTCAAGGCCATCTATGTGGCCTCCCCTTCTCCTCCGACTGAGACAAGTGGTCTGCCACTTGGTTTTCACTCCCCTTGCGGTCTTGAATATCTAGATCAAACTCTTGTAAAATAAGTACCCACCATATTAGTCTTGCTTTAAAATATTTCTTGCTCATCAAATATCGAAGCGTCGCATGTTCGGTGTGAACAATCACCTTTGTACCCATCAAGTATGGGCGGAACTTTTCCATAGTAAAGAAAATAGCAAGGAGCTCTTTTTCGGTCACTATGTAGTTGACTTGGGCCTCATTCATGGTCTTACTAGCATAGTATACCAGATGTAAGATATTGTTGATACGTTTCCCCAATACCGCTCTAACCGCCACATCGATTGCATCAGACATGAGCTCAAAAGGTAAGCTCCAATTCGATGCAGTAATAATAGGTGTAGTAGTCAACTTATACTTGATAAATTCGAATGCCTTCATATAATCTTTGTTGAAATGGAACTTGGCATCCTTATCCAAAATTTTGGACAAGGTATTTACCACCTTAGAAAAATCCTTGATGAATCGGCAATAGAACCCCACATGACCAAAAAAGCTCCTCACTCCTTTACGGATGTAGGGGAGGGAGTTTGGAGATCACTTCAGCTTTGGGTTTATCAACCTCAATACATGCTTTGAAATCTTTTGACCGAGGACAATATCGTCCTCGGCCATGAAGTGACATTTCTGCCAATTTAGAACCAAGTTAGTTTCCTCACATCTTGCCAATACCTTGTCCAAGTTGTCCAATCGCTCTTCAAAAGAATTCCCCACCACGAAAAAATCATCCATGGAAACCTCAAGAAAGTCCTCCACCATATCGGTAAAGATATCCATCATACACCGTTGAAAAGTTGTCGATGCATTGCATAACCCAAATGGCATCCGCGAGAATGCGAAAGTACCATAGGGACAAGTGAAAGTGGTCTTCTCTTCGTCCTCAGGAGCAATAAGAATCTGATTGTAGCCGGAGTATCCATCAAGGAAGCAATAAAAAGCACGTCCGACCAACCTATCCAACATTTGATCAAGAAATGGAAGCGGAAAAGGATCTTTCCAAGTGACTTTGTTGAGCTTCCTATAGTCCATGAACACTCTCCACCCAGTGACAGTTCTTGTGGGGATCAATCCATTCCTGTCATTTGTTGTCACTGTCATGCCCCCTTTCTTTGGGACACATTCCACCGGAGAGGTCCAAGAGCTATCAGAAATGCAGTAAACAACCCCGACATCCAACCATTTGATGATCTCCTTATTCACCACCTCTTACATTGCTTCATTTAATCTTCTTTGATGTTCCACGGAGGGTTTGTCATCCTCCTCCAAAATAATATTGTGCATACAAAAGGCAGGGCTTATACCCCGAATATCTGCCAATGTCCAACCTATGGCTTTCTTCCTCTTTTGGAGCACTTCCAAAGTAGAATATACCTGCACGTTAGTCAAGAAAGAGGAAAGAATAATAGGTAAAGTGGAACAAGGGCCAAGAAACTCATACCTGAGGTGTAAAGGTAAAGGCTTTAACTCCAAGGTGGGAGTCTCCTCGATTGAGGGCTTTGTTGGAGTAGTCTTCTGGTTCTCAAGATCTAAGGACAATTTTCAGGGCTCATAAGTATATGACCCTATTCCTTGCAAAAACATTGACACATTCCACAAAGCCTTCCTTCTCATCTTCATCATGATTAAGCAACATAGCTTCTAAGGTATCCTCAACATTCATCACAACACTAGCATTATCAACAATTACTTTGGTCACTAAATCTACGAACAAACAAACTTCGTTGCTATTTGTTTTCCTCATCGATTTACACACATGGAAAACCACTTTTTCATCACCCACCTGGAAGGTGAGCTCATCGGCTTCCACATCAACTAGGGACTTCCCAGTAGCAAGGAAAGGTCTATCCAAGATAATAGGTACTTCGTAGTCAACCTCACAATCAAGGATCACAAAGTCCGCTGGAAGGATGAACTTATCAACACGAACTAACACATCATCAATAATTCCCAATGGCCTCTCATTGTCTGATCTACCATTTGCAACCTCATAGATGTGGGTCTTGTTTTCCCATCCCAATGTTTGAACATAGAGTAGGACATCAAGTTGATACTTTCCCCCAATTCACATAAAGCTTTGGCAAAATCGGCGCTCCCAATAGTGCAAGGGATTGTGAAGGCGTCGGGATCTTCCAATTTTGGAGCCATTAAGTGCACAATAGCACTCACTTGATCTGTCATCTTGATAGTTTCACAATTCATTGATCTTTTCCTTGTTACCAAATCCTTCATGAACTTTGCATATCCCGGCATTTGTTCCAACGCTTCAACCAATGGCACATTAATGGACAAACTCTTCATCATATCAATAAATTTATGAATTGGTTCTCACTATTTTGCTTTGCGAGCCTTTAAGGATATGGAAGAGGTGTCCTTGGCATGGTGCTTTGGCCTTTTGCACTACCAGATCCGGTATGTCAATCACGTGTTCCCTAGATGGGTTCACTTCCTTTTGGGTTTCCTCCATACTTTCATCAATTTCAATCCTCACTTCTTCATTATCTTGAACCACATTACTTGGAGTTTCATCTTCTTGAACCAACACATCATCATCCATAATTCTTCTTTTATTTGGGTGGTTGCATCTCCACCTCTTTCGCTTCTCGTGGTTACGACCATGGCATGTCCCCTGTTGTTCCCACCCTTCGGTTTCACCACCATATCGCTAGGTAGTTCTCCCTTAGGAAGAGTGTTCAAAGCTCGCGAGATTTGGCCAAGTTGAACCTCCAAGTTCGGATTGAAGTGTTGTGGGAGGCTAATTGAGCATCGGAGTCTGCATTTTTCTCCATCATTTGCTTGAACATATTTTCAATCCGTCCCATTTCATTATTGGAAGAACTAGAACCTTGTGATGGAAATGGAGGCGGGTTGCTTGGTTGATGATACATCGGGGGCCTTTGAAAGACCGGCCCCCGATTACCTTGGTTATTAGTGTTCCAACCCCCTTGGTTGTTGTTGCCTTCCCAATTTATTTGATTTTTGCCATCCCAATTACCTTGATTATTTCCTCCCCAATTGCTTTGGTTACCTTGATTATTCCAATTGCCTTGATAATTGTTATTTCCCCAATTGCCGTGATTGTTGTTGCCACCACTCCAATTGCCTTGGTGGCCTTGATTTTTCCAATTTTCTTGATTTTCTTGTGATCTCCGTTGTTGTTGATTTTGAGCATTGTTTCTTTGACCTTGATAATTGTTGACATATTGCACTTCTTCTTCTTTCTCATTATACAAATCACCTTGGTCCCCACTATCATCTTGCATGAATTATTTCGGACGACTTTGCCCATGTTGACCTTTTTGACGTCTCTCGTTCATCATCATATTCACACCTTCCATAGCATTCACTTGTTTTGGCCCTTGAACTTGTTGAAGCTGAGCTTTGGCCAATTGGTTCATTGTGGTTGTCAACTCGGAAATAGCTTGCCCATGATCATGTATCTCCTTGTGTAGGTGAATAATATTTGGTCAACTTGAGGAACATTGGCCCTACTTTGCCACGCCGACGAAGTATCTGCCATCTCATCCAAAATTTCACAAGCTTCGACATAAGGCGTGTTCATGAAGTTCCTGCCAGTGAGTTGATTTACCACACATTGATTTGTTGTGTTGATCCCCTATAGAAGGTTTGTTGGATCATGGCCTCGGTCATATCATTATTCGGGCACTCTTTAACCATAGTACGATATCTTTCCCAAATCTCGTGCAATGTCTCATTGGGCTCTTGCTTGAACGCTAGAATCTCATCTCGTAGTGTAACCATGTGCCCCAGAGAGAGAAATTTGGCAATGAAATTTTCAGCCAACTCATCCCAAGTATAGATGGAATGATTGGGTAATATCTCTAACCAGTCCAATGCCTTTCCCCGTAGAGAAAAGGGAAATATCCTCAAACGCAGTGCATCCTCGGAAACATTTGTTTGCTTGCTCCCTAACAAGTATCGACGAACCACTTGAGATGCTTGTAAGCATTTTGGCTTGGAGCCCTAGTGAAGAAACCCCGTTTCTCAAGTAGTGTAAGAATCATGTTGGTGATCTGGAAGTTGCCCGCCCTAATACGGGGTGGGTCTATAGAACTTTCATAACCCTCGTTCGGCAACACCTGGTGTGCTGCCGCTCTTGGTGGAGGTGGGGGAGGGACGGGGACATTATCATGAGGCAGTCAGTCTCGCCTGTTTAGTTGAGGTTCAGGGAGAACTTCATCTCCTTGATAATCGTCCACTTCCTCCCCCAATGGAAAATTTCTAATGGGATCATTGTTTAGATCCATTCTCGTACCTATAAGCAATTCAAAAACAAAATTAGTGACTCGGAAGGAAAGAAAGACAAAGCACACAAAACCTAGATATATAGCTAAATCCGTTTAACTCCCCAGCAACAATGCCAAAAATTGATCTCTCCCAAACTCACACCACAATTATAGGTAGTGAGGCAGTCGATGCAATAATAAAAACCCAACGCAAGTCGGGGTCGAATCCACAGGGAGTTAGAATTGGGATTAGGTATATATTTAGTGTAATTGTATGACATGCCCTAGATTACTCTTCCACATTATCATTTGTTGTTTCTACTTCTACTTAAGCTATTGATTGCAATTATAAAACTAGAAGACAATATTTTTGGTTTTAATATTATAATAGATCTAAGGTTGCGACTTCCACCTAGTTGGTTACCTAACAGATTTAGAGCTTTAGGGCATGTTTGGTTGATTGGGATATATTATAGCAATCACACTCAATTACTCACTCTATACCTCTCGGTAGTTTGAGTGACTTTTCCCGATTTGACTTTCTCAAGTCCAAATGGGTGTTTCACAAAGAAAGTGATAAATTCTCTAGGCGGGTCTTACTATCTCTAGGTTCGACCCTTTAATTAGCTCTATCAATTTCTTGAGTTCACCCTAATGCCTGGTTAGCCAAGTTTTCCTTTGCAATCATTAATTCTAGAATTCAAGCAAAAACAAGGCTAAATAACATATACCCAATCATAAATAAGCCCTAAATCAATAACCCATTAGGTACCCATACTAGTGTTGGGTCACAACCCTAGAAAATGGTTTAGCTACTCATTGAAAATGAAGAAATAAAAGAATAAATTATGATAGAATGCATAATAATTAATTATGGAAATAAAATCTAATGTTAAGAAGCATATATAGTATAATATTACTCAATACAGTAAAGAAAACGACTCAGGTGCTCTACACTGATACAACTTAACCTAAAAATGACAAAAAGTTCTATTTATACTAAGCTGAAATATCTGACAAAAATTCCCCTGCAGAGGTTGTGCAGCCGCATAATTCTGAGTGTTGTCCGCACTCTGAGCTTGATTGGTGAATTGGGCCTTCTACAGTCACATAAAAGTGGGATGCGACTGCACTTCATCTAATTGTGCGGACCGTACATTTCTGAGTACGGCCACACACTTGAATTTGGCTGGGTCTTTGACCTTCTTCTGCGGACCGCATATTTGTAAATGCGGCCGCACTTTGAATCCTGCGGTCGCATAATAATAGTGCGGTCCGCACAACTACAATCATGGCTCTCTAAATCAGATCTTTTGCGGGCTGCATAATAGTGAGTGCGGCCGCACTTGGCATCCTGCGGCCGCGCAATAATGGTGCGGTCCGCATATCTTCAGCTTGCCCAAAATTCCAACTCTTTGAATCTCTCTTATGCAGCCGCACAATAGTTGTGCGGTCCACATTCTATGAAGAAAATCTAACAGGGCTTCTTCATTTTTTGCGGTCGCACATAGTATTGTGTGGTCCGCACTGTATGCATTTTTGCCTTGTTTTGGTCCTTGTCCAATTCTGACTCATTTTTGAGTTGATTTTTACTTCTTTGTCTCGTTTCCCAATATTCCTGCCAGAAAGCTCATTTCATTAGTTCTCGGGAATACCTTTAAGCATTTTTTAGCTAAAACACAAGTAAAAGAGAGAAATTAAGTGGTCAAAATCCCTACTTATCACACTTCTCGATGACTCTCATCAGCTCGTCATCCTTCTCCTTCAATTCATCACGAAGGGCCTGCAAATTTCCGTCCTCACCAAATAGCTTGTGCAACTCCCGGTACTATCTGCGGTACTCGAAATATTTGTTTTTCAACCTCTCAAATATTTCCTTATATTTCTCCTCGCTTCGGGCACTTTCAATCTCCAAAATCATGGTCTGCAATCACAAAAAGAAAAATAAGGAAAGCAAAAATGAGAACGCCCCTACTAACAAAGACAAAACACTAAACACAAAAAAACAGACAAAATGACGAAGCCCTAAAACACTCACCCTGAGAGCAAGGCCGACTATGCTCCTCGACAAGGTAATATCATCCAGCTATTTGAGGGTTTCACCCTCTATTTCGGAGAAAAAAAGGCCGAGGGAAGGGACTACATTTTCCGTATTCTTCAACAGATCATGATCCATGGGGATCGGAATGGTCCTTGTAGACCCCTCTAGCCTTACCTCGAGCTGGGTAAACCCTTCCTCCATCATCCTCAGGCCTCCATCATCAACGTTAGAACCGTCTCATAGCCTTCTTCAGCAACACCTTTGCATCTCCCAACGGTCGGCAAAGAAGTACCATTAACTGGTTGCGAAGTCGATGACTCATCTTGTCGCAAAGTGTCAAAAGCCCTAGTGGCCGGCTCTTCGGCCTCCATCATCACAAAAGGAAGAAACACACCCTCGGCGGCCTCCGCCGACCTCAGAATCCCAGAATCGGCCCGACATCATCTTCGATGACAATAGTCATCATTTCAAACAGTGTAAAATCACCACCACTGAGCTAACAGCCCGGGCGACCCTATCACCGACGTCCACTGATCTCCTCTTACGGGGCATTAAGTCCCCATCACCTGATAGCGACTACTTTTCCTCATATATGAGACGGTGCAAAGGAGACGAGACGCTGAAGGCTCTTCAACCGAAGGCTCCGCATCTAAAGAAGGAATGATATTGAAGCAGCAACGGGTGGGACCGAAGAGTGAGCAGAATCAGTTATGGTCATAGAAGGGGCGGGAGCCGAAGAGGCAGTAACTTTCCTCTTATGGAACGCGGGTACGGGAGCGCTCGACCTCATCGAGGACCCCGTAACTGAAATTAAGGGGAGTACAGAGGGAAAAGAAAGCTAGCTAAAGTAAACCACAAAAGAGAAATAACCAACAGGTCAAAGACGAGAATTACTTACTAGTAGAGGGGGAGCCGGCCCAAACTTCTTGAAGAAGCCCGACCACTCACGAATCCCTGCAATGCGAGGGAGGAGCCGACTGACCCAACCAGAAATGCCCTTGGCCAAAGGAGGAGGCGAGATCTTGGCTACATAAGAAAAGAACAAGACCTCAGAATCCAACACTAAGCAAAATAAACTAAGTACCTAAATGCAAAGGATTTAGGCACTTACGAGCGCAATTCCAAGTTAAGGGAAGTCGTAGACATTGGCCACCACGTCCTCAGTTCTAACAAAGAACAAGTTGAACCAGAACTGGCGATTAGCCTTGTCGTCCACCTTCACCACCAGGCACTTACCTCATCGGTGGCGAAGGTTCAGCATCGCCCCCCTATAAAAGCTGGGGGCGAACATGTGCATCAAGTGTCAAAGTGTGTTCTCGAGCCCGGATAACTCCGTGAACTTGGTAAGCATCCTTATGAGCTTGTAGACATACAACAAGATCTGAGTCGGGAAAATGTCGTAAAAGCGACAAAATTCATCCGCCAGAGAAAGGAGAGGATTAGTATAGCCGACGTGAAGGGTAGGCGTAGAATATGCAATATCAAAGACGGTGGTCTTGCACCGTATTCCACCCGGCAGGTATCAACTCGACGTGATCGGTAAGGCTATATTTAGCCTTAAGCTCTAATAAATCAGACTCCTTCATCGCCGACTTAAAGGTTTCGGGTTTGGTTTCAGGAAATT
The DNA here is from genome assembly GCA_005239505.1 of Nicotiana paniculata. NCBI lineage: Eukaryota > Viridiplantae > Streptophyta > Magnoliopsida > Solanales > Solanaceae > Nicotiana > Nicotiana paniculata. Next base: position 45,515 of record ML353037.1, read on the forward strand.
TTGAGAAATCAGACATGACATCGAGGTTACAAAGAACTATCTTTGCCACCGTCGGTAAGCCTCCGTCCTCAACCGCGGCGGGAACGTTCTCTGCATGAGGAGGAAGAATAATCGCTAGAGGGATCGGGTCACTTCCCTCGATAGACTCACAAGGTACATTAGAAATGTTATCAGCAAAAGAGAGGAAGGTATCAAACAACGGAGGATTCAAAATGTTAAGAATCGCTGGAACAAAGGGAAAAGATGCACAACAATGGAAAAGGAAAAAAGAAGATATAGGGTTTCGATGTAGGAAGTCTGTAGAGTTTGGGATTACACCCTCACATCCCTATTTATAGGAATTCAGGCGTCAATATCGAGAAATTGTCTCATCATTACCTGGCATTGGAATCGAAGCGGCGAGACAAATCATGAGTCTTTCTGTAACAGCTACAGAAAATACCTTCATCTTCTCTTCTTTCTGGGCAACTGTTTGTGCAAATTTTAAACTTCCAGCCACAAGTGCACGTGGTTGGAGGTGCTGTGGAGCTTTGGGGAGCGACCGGCCTTAACGATTTGCCTCCAATCAGGCCAAAATCGCTTTCAAGGAAGTGGCTTGCCACGACACAGTATTTTTGATAAGTTGTTCTTCTTTATTTCTTGTTCTTAGTCAATATTATCTACTTTTTTTTCTTACAATTTAAAAGCGATTTTATATATAATATTGACTAATAGACACCACTTTGAACAAAACACTTCCTGATCTGTCAAAACTTGAGCCTTTAGATGGAAATAATTATAAGCATTGGTCCCAGAAACTTTTAATTTTCTTTGAACAATTAGAAGTTGATTATGTTTTGTTTAACGATCCTCCGGTTGATATTGTTGTTGATAGTTCTAATGCTGCTAATATTATTGTTGTTGATGATGCTACTAAGAAGAAATTTGAAAAAGATAATAAAATAGTGAGAGGGCATCTGCTTAACCATATGACTAACCCTCTATTTGATCTGTTTATAAATTATAAATATGCTAAAGTCATAGGGGACAATTTGGAGAAGAAATATGGTGTTGATGACGCGGGAAAAAATAAGTATGTCATTGGAAAGTGGATCAAGTTTCAGATGGTTGATAATAAGCCAATCATGGAACAAGTTCACGGAACTTGACTACTGATGTTTTGAACGAGGGCGTGGAGATGTGTGACATTCCTCAGGCTAAGGTTATGCTTGAAAAGTTTCCACCTTCCTGGAGTGATTACAGGTTTTAACTGAAACACAAGAAGAAAAACTTAACTCTTCAAAAACCAAACAGTCACATGAGGACTGAGGAAGCAAACCGTCTCAAAGATGAAGAGTCTGAACGACTTAAGGATAAGATGAAATCTCTGTCTCTTATTTCTTCTAAAGCTAACCTTGTGGAATCTTCTAGTACTTTTGTGAAAGATAGGTTTAAAGGAGGCCAGAAGAAAGGACATGTGAAGAAGCAGAATTACTTCAATAAGCCGGAGGGCCATATTCAAAAATCGAAAGGACCCTGCTATGTCTGCGGCAAAATTGGTCACAAGGCTTTTCAGTGCAACCAGTGACAAGGACAAAGCTCAAAGAATGGAGGAAAAGCTCTAGTCAAAGCTAACCTTACCGAGGGTGGTGATGTCATTGCTGTTGTGTTGTTGAGGCAAACATGGTGGCTAACAAGACTGCTGGATACTAGACACAGGTGCTTCAAGGCACCTTTGCGCCAACAAAGAGCTGTTTCATGACTTTGAGGAATCTGCTAATGGCGAGTGTGTCTATATGAGTAACTCCACCACAACTGGAGTTATAGGTAAAGAAAAAATTCTCCTTAACTTCTGAAAAAACCTTAGCATGGAACAATGTTCTGTATGTACCCTCCCTTCGTAGAAACTTAGTTTCTGGTGCGCTTCTCAACAAAGCAGGTCTTAAACTTATTTTTGAATCTGATAAAGTTGTTACTTCTCGTGAGGGAGACTTTGTTGGGAAGGGTTACCTTAGTGGGGTTTATTTGTACTAAACATCTCTCAAGAGATAACTAATAATGCTAGTACTTTCAATTCTGCTTATATTCCCGAGTCTATTAATTTGTGGCATGGTAGATAAGGTCATGTTAATATTACTTCTATTAAAAGACTTAGAAAAATAGAATTAATTCCTGCAGTTAATATTGATAATTTTTCTAAGTGTCTTGTTTGTGTAGAAGCAAAACATACCATAAAGCCTTTTAAGAATGTAACTAGTAGAAAAACAGAATTGCTTGAACTAGTACATTCAGACTTAGCAGATTTCAAGAACACTGTTAGTAAAGGTGGAAAGAAATACTACATCACCTTTGTAGATGACTTTTCTAGATATAGTAAGGTATATCTTCTTAAGTCAAAAGATGAGGCTGAAAGCATGTTTTTGAAATACAAGGCAGAAGTAGAGAATCAATTCGACAGAAAAATCAAGAGACTTAGGTCTGACAGGGGTGGTGAACATAGTACTAATACTCTAGAAGATTTTTGTGAGAAAAATGGTATTATACATGATATTAGTGCTACCTATACTCCCCAACAAAATGGTGTAGCCGAATGGAAAATAAGAACCCTTAAGGAAATGATGAATTCTATGCTTTTGAGTTCGGGTTTATCTGATAATATGTGGGGTGGAAGCTGTTTTATCTGCATGCTATGTTCTTAATAAATTCCCTCATAAGAAGTTAGATAAAACCCCGTATGAGTTATGGAAAGGGTTTTCCCCTAACTTGAAAATTTTGAAAGTGTAGGGGTGTTTCGCTAAGGTTGGTCTACCTGATTTTAAACAAGTAACTGTTGGACCAAAAACTTTTGATGCTATTTTCATTGGTTATGCTAAAAATAGTGTTGCATATAGATTTATGTCTTTGAATTATAGATTTATTTGTGAATCTAGAGTTGCAAAATGTTTTGAGCATATTTTTCCATTGAAAAATAAATGTGCCTCGTGATGTGCCTAATAATGATTCTACATCTAAGTTTGTTATTCATGTTGTGCCTTTTTCTAGTGTTACTGCTAATGAGCATGAAAATAAACTTAGAGAAATAAGAGGCATAGAATTGAAGCTAGCTTTGGTCCTGACTTTATTACTACTTTCTTGACTGAAAATATTGATCTTGATGTTTTGAGTGATGAATTAGTGTCAATCTATTTAATAGAAGAAACCCCTAATACATACATTGAAGTAATGAGGTCAATAGATGCTAGTTTTTGGAAAGAGGCTATCAAAAGTGAATTAGACTCTATAGTTTCTAATCACACTTGGGATTTGTCTGATTTGCCTAAAGGTTGTAAACCTATATGTAGCAAGTGGATAATTAAGAAGAAATTGAGATATGATGGTACAATTGAGAAATATAAGGCTAGACTTGTTATTAGGGGTTTCAACCAAAAGAAAGACTTTGATTACTTTGACATTTATTCTCATGTAACGAAGATAGCGACTATTAGAACTCTTGTTGCTTTAGCCGCTATTCATAATTTAGTGATACATCAAATGGATGTTAAAACGACTTTCCTGAATGGTTATTTAGAGGAAGAGATCTATATGTCTCAACCTGAGGGATTTATGATCCAAGGACGAGAGAATAAAGTATGCAAATTGAGAAAGTCTTTGTATGGTTTAAAGCAGACACCTAAGAAATGGTACGTAAAGTTTAATAGCACATTAGTGTGTAATGGTTTTGTTGTTAATGCATCTGATACTTGTCTTTATTCCAGGACGATAGGATCAGATTGTGTTATTATATGTTTGCATGTGGATGACATGTTAATCTTTGGCCCTAATGTGAATGTTGTTAATGAGACTAAGAATTTTTTGTCTTCTAAATTTGAAATGAAAGATCTTGGAGAAGCAGATGTGATTTTAGGAGTTAAAATCAAAAGAACTTCTAATGGTTTTTCATTGTCTCAGTCTCATTATATTGAGAAAATGTTGAAAATATCTACTTGTTTTGATGTAGCACCTGTGAGAAATCCTTATGATCCTAGTATACACTTGAAAAAGAATAAGGAATCTAGTATTTCTCAAACTGAGTATGCTAAAATAATTAGTAGTGTAATGTTTCTCATGAATTATACACGACCTGATATTGCTTATGTTATTAGTAGATTGAGTAGATATACTCATAACCCTAGTAGTGAACACTAGAATACTCTTCATCGGTTGCTAAGGTATTTGAGAGGTACTATGAATTGGTATTTGCATTTTAATAAATTTCATATTGTTTTAGAAGGGTTTGTGATGTAAACTGGGTTACTGACAATGATGAAGTTAGCTCCACTAGTGGCTGTGTGTTTACTTTGGGTGCAGGTACTATTTCATAGAAGTCTTCAAAACAGACTTGTATAGCATGATCTACTATGGAGTCTGAATTCATTGCTCTTGAGTTGGCAAGGCAAGAAGCCAAGTGGTTGAGAAACTTATTGGCAGACGTGCCTTTGTGGGGAAGACTAGCTTCACCAGTTTCTCTACAGTGTGACTCACTGGTGGCAATTGGAATTTCCAAAAATAGTGTGTACAATAAAAAAAGAAGAAGACATATCCGCATTAAGCATGGTGCGGTAAAAGAGTTGTTGAAACATGGTGTTATTTTCTTGAAATATGTAAGATCCAAAAGAAATTTGGCGGATCCTTTAACCAAGGGCTTCGCAAGGAGAGTTATCTTTGAAACATCGAGGAGGATGGGGCTAAAGCCCATGGATTGAGGAAGTATGGTGGATACTCGTTTGTGGTCAAATGAATCCATATGAGACCTCAATATCCACTACATTTCCTATCCCTATGGCGTGTGGTAGTGCTTTATAAGGTTGAGCTTATTTTGCTCTTAATGGTTCCATAGCCTTAAAGGTAGTCTATGTGTAGATAGACTTGATGGAATCAGCTACGTGAGTGTAAAGGTGCGGCCTCCTTTTATGAAAGACTTGGGATGTCTTTCTAGAGCGCTCATGAGACCCAAGGTATGTGCATGAGCATAAAAGCACTTTGTGAGTATCGCAGAATTTGCATAAATTAAAGGATATACTATGTGTTGTGGAGGTCTCAGCTAATGCCCGTTCAGTTCAATAGTACTTCACTTTATGGATGTTAGTTGTTGCATCATTTCGCTACGTGTCAATTCAAATCGAAAGATATCGGCACTTTATTACATGTTCCTTCTTTTTCCCAGAATTGTCCTATTTTTGTCATTACATTAGTGGGGGATTGTTAGTATTATGTATAATGCAAAGTCAAAGATTTCTTTTTGAAAATCTATTTACCACCAATAGCCATGGGTCTTTTTGTTTTACAAGTGCCCTATCCATTTTCAAGTGGCTTCTTGCACAAAGCCTTGTGGCCAAATACTCTTAGCTTATTGGTACATGGCAAGAGTTCTTACATGTGGCATTGATTTAAAAGATTGTTTGACAAATGGCTTTGCTAAGCCAAGTGTCATTTTGCATGAGATGTGTTGCCATCTTGCATGAAAGAAAATTGACAAGTAAGTAAGACACTTGTCATGAAACTAAACTCATTTTCATCCTACAAAAAGGATGGTCATTAGCATCATAAGTAACTCAATTCTTAACCAAGAATTCATCTTGCTAATCATTACTTTCTTCTTACAACTTTTTTAATTTCTGTAACAGCTACAGAAAATACCTTCATCTTCTCTTCTTTCTGGGCAACTGTTTTGTGCAAATTCTAAACTTTCAGCCATGAGTGCACGTGTTTGGAGGTGTTGTAGAACCTTGGGGAGTGACCGGCCTTAACGATTTACACCCACTCGGACCGAAATCGCTTTCAAGACAATGGCTTGCCACGACACAATATTTTTTATAATTGTTCTTCTTTATTTCTTATTCTTAATCAATATTATCTACTCCTTGTAACCAGAAATTGAAAGAAAACTTTTGGGGGTTCTATAATAGAGTTCAAGAAATGGTGGCAAATAATTGTAGCAGAGAGTTTGTTTTCTCTGCTTATATTAATAGGGGTACATGAACCGTTATTCAAAGAGAAGATACGCCAGATCATTTTCCTCCTAATTTCTCCTTTTGTTTTCTTTTCATTTTGCTTTGTTTGTCTGATCACATAATTATAAATTTGGGTGTAATTGAAATTTTAAAATAAAATTACATTAGATAATTTGTTATTTAAATATTTTTCTAATATTTAGTATTTTGTTGAGTTTAGTTACTTATCAATAACCTTCGTCATTTTTAGGAACTTGCATTATTTCTTTTATTTTTATTTGACAGCTTAAATAAAAACTATAATCACTGATAACGCACGTATCCAAAAATCAGTTCATTTAAAAATGAAGACTCTTGCTCTTCCATTTCTTCCTTGTATATTCTGAGTCCATTGTGAGTCCTTCCGTTATAGATAGTCTTATTTCCTACTTCTCTCCTTTTCTTTTTGTTCTTATTGCGTATGTAATATTAGTACCCTGTAGCTTCCGAGTTTGTTTATTTTTATTATTACAACAAGGTATAGATTGTAATCTTAAATCTTTAATTTTCTTAGATAATTTAGTTATTTAATAATTTTTCTGTCGTTCTTTCCCTTTGTAGTTTATTTCCATTTATGAGATTGTTTGTGATATTAGATCTTTAATCTTTCTTTGAAAATATTGTTATTATATTTCAAAGTTTCAATCCAAATATGTAAAAGTCCTCAATTCACCACAAGTTAGATAAATAATTTAGCAACTAAACATCAGTGTCTAGATAGATCAATAAATGACGTTTATATTATATTTAGCTTTTGATAGTTATAATTTATTGAAAATAAAAATATTAAATTGTATACCTATACATGTTCAATCAAACATGATAATGAAAATGACACGATAACTATTTTATAACAAACAAACAAACAAACAATCAAGTCATAATGTGTTGGGCTAAAATAGCCTAAAGATACTATTAACATAATATGATATTGTCCGTTTTGAGCTAAGCCCATACAATTTTTCTCATAAGGCCTCACACCTTTAAGAGATCTCTATATCTTATATGTATTCTCCCAATCTTTTCAGTTACCAATGTGAGACTTTATTCGCATACCCAACAATCTCCCCTTCGAGCTAAGTTCTACTTGGTTCACTACCACGACTCACGAGTCTCACCCTCGAACTAAGTTGTATGTATCCCATTGCCATGATCCACAGATCAATTTCTTGATTTACTATGTGTCACCCACGTTGTTAGAACATTATGGCAACTGAAACCTGCAACTAGCTTCTTCTTGTGTGCGTGTCGGCTCGCATTGTAGCAACCCCTTTGGGAAGGTGCTACTTACGAAATAAAGCTAATTTATTACTTACAATGTTCAGAAGATATTAATTTAAAAAGATATTCATAATAATTTAGTAGCGTAAATAGGCCCATATGATAAAGGTTCAAAGTGTAATATTTTTGTTTTTGAAAATACACTTTGTAAAATTTCTTAAATGAAATACAATGTCAAAGTACAAAGATAATGTGATACATCTCTTCTTGAATAGTCAACATATTAAAACAACTTTCTAACGAAATTGTACTTTTCGTTCAACATCACTGCAGGTTCATATTGTACATAAATTTCAAACTAATGAGTATAAAAGGAAAACTAGTCTTCTCGTCTGTACATATTTACATGACAATGTGTAAATTCAGAAAATTACAAGATTTGGGTTATTATCACACCCAAAAACAGCAAAGTAAGTCACCAAATTCAAGTTACAAGCTTATGTTCATGAGATCCAACAAGCCTCCAAAATTATATGCATAAGTGTGACATATAGATCTTGTACAAGTCCCAACACTATACAAAACCTAGGCGAATATGCAAATGTGTTCTCCATAAAATCTTCAAAAAAATCTACTCCAAAAGGCCATCTTCAAATCTCGTCTCGCACATTACCTACAATAGAAAACAACTATCGCTAAGCATAAAGCTTAGTGGCATATAACTTTAGTCTCGGAGCCATTAGATTCTCCAATTTCCGTTTTTCCGTCATAGGTAACTCAAATGAAGAATAAATTTAAAGCAAGTAAGCAAATATGCCAAAGGTATCGAATATCAAACCTTGAAGTGTTACCAAATATCAATATCAATATTCAAGAATCAAGTGTCAAAAAGCGTATAACATCAATCCAAGAGAGTTTGCCAAATATCTACTTTCACCCAATATATACTTCATGCCATCATACTAAGTGTTAGGGGCCTGACTCTTTGACATCGGGCGTGGCGCGGCCGTGGTAAGGATTGGGCGTGATGGTCTTGCCATTGGCTTATGTGCGAGAAAAACGATCATGCAGGCAATGGACAAGACAATGTCATATGAGTTGTTGCGGGCGAGTATTGGCCAAGGACTTGGGACAGGCAAGACATGCTTGGAAAAAGCTTGACAAGGCAATGTGGGCAAAGTTGTGGCGGCATGGCACGGCGTGCGCGCCAAAGTCAATGGCACGGGCACTTCGAGTTGTGGCAGCGCCAAGTGCGGGCTAAGCTAAAGCACGCCAGTGCGGGATGATGGAAAAAGCTTTCAATAGCTAAGGCAAGGCTATGTGAAGGAAAATACAAGCAATGGCACGGGTGAAACAAAGGTTGACATAGGTAAGGCAAAAACCCAAGGCATGTACGGGCGGTAGTGGTGTTGGGCGTGTGTGGCAAAATTAGGGGCGGCAGGTTGCGGGCAAGGCATTGGTGCAGAGAAATATCAAAATGAGCCAAGGCTGGGTGCATGCCAGCCTTGGGCATGCAATAGCTGACCAAATCAAAGAGCACATGCAGTGCACATGCCAAAGTAGTTAGCGGTTACCTTTTTGTAACCACTTGTACCCATGTTTCATTTATGCTTGTATCCACCATTAGTTCGTGTAGAACATGGCCTATGTAGTTGGGGATGTCACCTACAAGATAGGAACAGACTTAGTCTTAGCCCGACAAGTGGCAAGAGCTGTAGACAACAAGTGTCCATGTGTTGTCAAGTGCCAAAGGCTGCATATGTGCTATAAATAGGTGCTTTTGGACTTAGTCATATTAGAGGGGGGAATTTCGTGTGAAATTCAGTAAAGGAAACAAAAGAGAAACGTGAGTCTTTCTAAGTGTTTCAAAAAGGGGCTAAGGCTGCGCATTGGGCATGTTTAAGTATGCAAGATCGACTTGTGATCTTGGCTAGATGAAGTAGGTTGTGAACGACCTGTGTTCATAGAAAAGTGAGTGTTTCCTTTGTAGATTTTTGAATTAATACAAAGGTTGAGATTTTTATATATTTATTGTGTTCTTTTAATTTGCTGCCAAAATTCGTCTAAGGCCAAACTTGCTGAAAATTTGGCTAAGTGATGAGAAAGGCTGAGTCAAGTGTGCAACTTAACTGCCGCATGGGTGTGACTTTGAACTGACCAAAAATTTCCTTGTGAAACTAAGCATAATAATATATCAAGATGCACCGAAGCCAAAATCAAGTAGGTTGAAACTGAATGGACAAGAGAATCAAGAAGTATATTAAAAATGGCTTTCTGATTCGTACTTAACACGAACAAGTTTAAAAATTTAAGACGAACCACAAATCCAAAGTCAAAATAGTAAAATATTTGAATCAAGAGGCATGCCGCGATGAGTGACAAAGTCACTACCACAAGAAGGACAAAGTCCCAACAAGAATGCAAAATGATTAAGCAATTCATACAAGTGGACGAGTTAGCGAATATTTTGCAATACTTGAGTAATACAAATACATCTATATAAATTAAAAACAAGGGAAACAAAAGCTCAAGTTATTTCAAAACATTCCAAGAAGTAAAAAGAACACAACTTAAAGTTTATACACAAACCTTGGTGTTTCACCACAAAATAGTTCACCACAACTTGAGGACGTCTAAATCGTCTACGCCATAGACCAAACAAATCTGTCCACTTTCTCAAACACTTTCCCTTAGATTTTAAAAGGATATATATACCTTAAATACATAATCAAATAACTATATAAGTTCAGTTATTTCAACATGTCAAACTAAACATGATATCATTGAAAATCACCCTAAATTTTTTAAAATAGAAATCTGGACAGTAACACTGTCTTGTGTTGTGGCCAAGTTTCGAAAATGTAAACGGAAGAACTAAATTTTATGGTCTTCATGAAAGTCTTATATATATGTCTTAGGATTACAAGGAGTCTTGAAATCACCCCATATCATATTTGTCCAAAAGGTTATGCTAAAACTACTAACAGTATTACATGGAGGGTTTGTAAAATAGAAAATCTGGATAACACATGCCCTATAATTTATCACCCCTTTTTGGGTACATACAAGCAAAACTAAATTTTTGTGCCTGAACAAGAGTTATATAGTTATGAAATATCTTTTTAGCAAAGCTTGGCTCACTTAAAACGGAGTTCTATATAAGAAAGTATGATAAAAACAATAACATATGTCTAGTGTACAAACGAGTTTAGTGACTTACCACAAAAAAAATAAGCAACTTGAGCTTCACCAAGAATTAGTTTGACCGGTTGGTTTAGTGAAAAATTCCGATAGCTTTCATGTAGTATTTCATGTTATAAGAAGGAGAGTGGGTTGGGGTTTTCTTTGGCACGAAAGAATGAATATGAAAGGAGGTTATAGAAAAGCAAGTCACAAAAGTAATTTATATGAACTTTGGATAAGTATCGAAAAAAGTAGCTTCCCAAACTACTAAATATCTTCAGATAATATGAAGGATTTATTGCCCAAAATATTATATATATCTATTGTGTTTCATAACAATTTATCAAAATAATATTAAGTATTACACATAATAATACCATGGAAATTCTTTGTTAATATTAACATAATATAAAGTAAGCAATTTTCGTATATCGTCAAATTCACATTTAGAAAGTTCGAAGTAAAATCTATCCTCATCATAAAGACGGTCAATTGAGAAGGTAAGTATTAGTCTAAAGACTTTGGGGTGTTACATGCACCACAGTTTTGCCATCTTCGTACTCGTGAGCTGAACCTGGGTTTCACTTTGAGGAACCCGAATTATTTATTTAATCGCTTTGACCTCAAAAACTATGATAGTTATATTTTATTAAAAATAAAAAATATCAAATTGTGTAATTGTAGATACTGTGCAGTTCCAGTAATTATTAATATCTTTTATTAAGTTAACAATTTATTTGTTCGTTTCTTCTTCTACTCTCTATTTCTTTTTTAAATTTTGGGATTAATCACTTTTTTAAGGTGGTAGTTGTTGTTTTTTCTTGTCAATGCTGACGTTATTGATACATTTGCTTCCACAAAGCGGGAATTGAAACGCATAAAAAGCGCCACAATTCCCCGGATCCATTATTGGGAATGGAGAGCGACGAACAGAACGCCATGGCTGAGCGGCAACTTCTGAGCATGGGCTTTCCGCAAGACTTAGCCGCCGAAGCTCTTAAGTCAACCGGGGGCGATATCGTCAAAGCCACCGATTGGATTCTCCATAAAGATTCTTGCAATTTCAACCCAAAATCTCCGTCTCCTTCTACTACCGATCAACATTCGTCCACTCCTCCATTTCAGCCCAAAATCGATCGCTTCTTTCAATTCCAATCCAAACCCTTAACGCCCATCTTTATTCAACTCTTAAACCCATTGTTACTACTAAGGGGGTGGCGACCCGTGAAGAAGAAGAAGAAGAAGATTATGAACCCCAACTAACAAAGCGTCCTAAATCTGAACAAGAAAAGAAAAAGAAACCTCCTCACGAACCCTTGTCCGAACGAATGCGACCTCGTACCCTAGACGAGGTTGTTGGTCAAGACCACATTTTGGCGCCAAAATGTGGTCTTGACCAACAACCTCGTCTAGGGTACGAGGTCGCATTCGTTCGGACAAGGGTTCGTGAGGAGGTTTCTTTTTCTTTTCTTGTTCANAATTCCTTTTTGCCGGTTATTGAAGATGGCAGTGTTATTTTCATGGGAGCAACTACTGAAAACCCTTCATTTCATTTGATTACGCCGTTATTGTCCAGGTGCAGAATTTTGACTCTCAATCCCTTAAAACCCCAACATATTGCTTCCCTCCTCAGGCGTGCTGCGACTGATTGTAACAAGGGGCTGTGTTGTTCTATGGGTGAGATGTTGAAAATTGAAGTGAATGATGCGTGTGTAGAGTTTCTTTCAGAAAATTGTGATGGAGATGCTAGGGTGGCACTGAATGCTTTGGAAATTTCAGCTACCACTGCTGCTGCATGGTCGCAAATGGCGAGAAGATCAAACGGGGAGTTAGAGTCCGCAGTTATAACTCTGGATGATGTAAAAGAAGCAATGCAGTGTAAGCATTTGGCTTATGACAGAGCAGGGGATGGACATTATAATCTTATAAGCGCGCTTCACAAATCTATGAGAGGAAGTGACGCTGACGTTTCCATTTATTGGCTGGCGAGAATGCTGGAAGGGGGTGAAGAGCCTCTCTACATAGCACGTAGGCTGGTCAGGTTTGCTAGTGAAGATGTGGGGTTAGCTGATCCATTGGCTCTTTGCCAGGCAGTTGCTTGCTACCAAGCTTGCCATTTTATTGGCATGCCCGAGTGCAATGTTATCCTTGCTCAGTCTGTTGCTTATTTGGCCTTGGCTCCGAAGTCTATTTCTGTCTATAGAGCACTAGGGGCAGCTCAAAAAGTGGTAAGAGAATCGGTTGGACAAAATGAAGGGGTGCCCCTTCATCTTAGGAATGCACCAACTAAGCTAATGAAGGATCTTGGTTATGGGAAGGACTATATTTATCCTCCTGACAATCCAAACTCATCATCCCAGACTTACTTGCCACCATCTCTTCAAGGTTATAAGTTTCTCGACTGGCCAAACATTGCAGCAAATGATCGACGATGAGGATAACATGACAATGTTATGGCTTTCTGAAAATAGCTTCTTTTGAGGGTTAGCACTGTTTCCTTCTCCCTTTTATCTGGTTTTGGGAATCGTTAGCGATCACGCAAATCTTTAGGAATTTTGCGCCACTCTATAGTTATTGTTTGGGTAACTTTGACTTTTAGTTTTGAGCAGAGGAGGAAAAAACTTGCTGGTTTGGAGGGATTGAATGATTCCTTTTATGGTTGTAGTTTTGTCAGATTTAATGTGCATTCCCTCTATTTTGTCCTTGCTTTTGGTGCATCTGGAAACAATACATATTACATGGGAGGTTTACTTTTTCCGCTTTTATCTCTATATTTACAAGAAACTGTTCACTTGCTATCTCAAAAAATTAATTTTGAAATTTTGCCTAGATGGAGATGAATAATTTCTGTGTATTCGTTCTATCGTCCAACAGTCAATCTATGGTACCTCGCAGAAGAAATAATAGTTATGAGTTGTGACTAATTTGAATGATGCCCAAACTTAGAGCTATTACTTCAGTGATGTCATATGATTTAAGATATTTTGGAAGACCGATTACTTGGTAAGTTATATCCTTCTGAATTGCTGTGTTAACCACAAAGTTATATCATGTCTATCTGAGCAAGTAATTTGAATTGCTGTTGCTGATTGAAGACATAATTTATTCAGATGGACAACGGCATTCTGATATATTCTGTCATTTGATAGAAAACGATATCAACTTTCATATGTCTTAAGCAAACTATATGTGAGTTGATATCTGACTTTGACCATACATAAGTCAGTTGATATTTAACAACCCGATCAAGTCTTTCCTAGAGCTGTCTTTTAGGTACTTGTTAGCAGTGCATTCCTTTAACTTTAGGAATCTGTTTCTGATTATTATCAATTCCCTGTAAACCAAGCAATGATGATTCTCTCTTGTGGAGTTTCTGCTGACCATGCTAGACCAAGTTGGAAAATAGAAACCAAGCACTCGATCTGTTCACTACTTATATTCTTGTTTGCATCCCCTTCTGTGATTTCTCCACAAAGAGCAGGTCCATCAATTATATCCCTTATTTAGATCTGGTAATGCCAGTTTGACAAAATAGTGGAGATTCACATTGTGCTCAAACAGTTTGTCTGTAGGACTTTTTCCAGGGAAGATCTCCAGCACAAGGATCCTATACTATACAAATCTCCTGTTATGGAAACCTCGACATCCATGCCACATTCTGCAGGGCTTGATCCATAGTAGTCATATAGTAGTCATTCATCTGTCACTTGAAATTCTATCTCCTTGTTTTTCAACATCTCGAATACCTCCTTAAAGCATGATATCAGCTCTCCTTTTTGCTTGCTTTTCTTCTTTCTAGTTCTTCACTTTACTTTAAGCTCACAAAGCACTACCAAACCAAACTACTTCCTAGTAGTCATTGAGGACTTTAGAAGATGTAATTTCTCTTATTGGATTAGGTATGAAGTAAATTCTAGTTCATACTGCGAGATTAGTAGCTACGGTTATGAATGCTAAATGATTGCAACATGTAAAGAGGCCTGATCCATACTGTACGAAATTTGCTACATATCCTTCCAATCATTAATTTTAACGGATCATAAGAACAGGTGAGGGAAGTGTAACCTTGGTGCAACATCTATCTTATCTCGCCCATGGGATAGATAGAAATCCGCATTTTTAGAAGTTACTATGCATCTTGTTTTATTTACTTTCAATCGAAGTCCCTTCTTTACGCCTAAAATGCCAAGCTTTCATATATCTATCCCTTCGTGCATATGCCCAAAATTTATAAGAAGCTGTGGAATCAGCCACTTGCATAAAGGTACGATGCCTACATCACACCTATTGGGGTGCGGTCCTTCCAGGATAGTGTGTAAAATCAAAATACTTTGTGCACTGGATTGCCCTCTTTCAACCTTAATCTATAATATCATAAAAAATCAGAAGGGTATTAGGAAAGGGGGGAAAAAGGTTCATCGCAGCAGTACAAGAGAGTAGGGATGTACAAAGAAAATCAATAAATCGTACCAAACCGATAATCCGAGTCAAACCGGAAAACAAATCCGATGTGGTTCGGTATTGGAAAATAAAATCCGATCATAATTGGTTTGGTTTGGTTTTAACTAAAAAAGTCAAAACGAAACCAAACCAACCCGATAGTACATTTATATAATTTTTAAGAATATTTTATACATATAAGTATTTATTATAATGTAATTCATAAATATTTCCTAAACTTTTTCACAGTTTTATCTTTTAACGTATTATTTCAAG
Organism: Nicotiana paniculata; assembly: GCA_005239505.1. Lineage (NCBI taxonomy): Eukaryota > Viridiplantae > Streptophyta > Magnoliopsida > Solanales > Solanaceae > Nicotiana > Nicotiana paniculata. The sequence continues at coordinate 60,643 of ML353037.1, forward strand.
TTTAGACTTAACATTTTTGAATGGTAAATAAATTTTATAGCTTATAAATGTGGTAACTCAAACACAGTTCAAATCAATACTAAAGCTAACAAAAGAAATTCAATTCAATAGTAGCAGTGACGATAATGTAGAACAATTATTTTTGTCTTACATTGGTTTATAATGAAAATGCATAACTTAGTTTATCTTTTTCTTTAGTGCTTAGTTATGTAATTAATATAGCACTTATTAGCTATACTTATTTTAGCATGATTTATATAGTATTTTTAGATTATGTTAATTTTCATTATGGCTTATTAATTAGCAATGTTTGTTTTATGTAATTTTATTATTTTATCTTTGTTATTGAATATTTTAGTATAATGCTATGACTTATCACATATTATTGTGTTAGTTTCTTAGAAAATACATTATATAGTTGTGTTTTACTAGGACTTAAGAAATATTTGGAGCACAAGTTACATATTTTATGTTATGAAACTCGAAAACACGAAAAAACCCGAAAAATCGAGATTGAAATCCCTGACTTTATTGGTTTAGTTTGGTTTATAAATTAAAAAAACCCGACACTATTGGTTTAGTTTGATAATTAGAAAATTCGAACCAACCCGACCTACGTACCCCCTTATAAGAGAGTATTAAATGCTCAAGGGTTAAAAAGAACTTTCAATATCAACCTTCATCCTAGAATATAAAGCATAAATTGCAGTGTTATTTAATAAAAATAAATTGCACAGAAATATAAATTTGGAAGGAACCCATCTCATCAGACCAAATATACCTACATGGATGCATACAAAAAGTATAAAATTTGGAACTTTGAGTTGTAAAGCTAAACGTAAAAGAGAGAAAGAATTGACCCATAAATTGCGGTATTTTTTTATTTTAAAAATATAAGTTGCATAGAAACATAAATATGGAATGAAAGCTGTTTGACCAAAAAGTTTAAGGTCTTTTGTCAAACTAATTAAATAATAAATAGAAGATAAATCCTAGACAAAGATAATAAACTCTAGATTAATAAATGCCAATTGAGAAAAGTTGAGTAAAACTAAGCCCATGAACTAATCAAGGTTATGAAAAAAATCCAATGTATATAATGAGCTTACATTCTCTACACCCTTATACCGTAATGTAAAATGAAGACGAAAGAAAAGATTCACCATTAATGGCCATGGGATGTCTTTTTATTTTTTCCACAACAATGGCTACAAAAATGGATAGCAAGGTTTTGAACCTTCTCTCCTTTACAAGAAGGATTCTCCGATTCCCTCCTCCTGTTGGTGAAGAAGTGTGTGATTTTTGTATTCTCCCACTTTCTTTTTTCTCCTCTTTCGTATATATACTAGGTATTTTCTTTTAACCCCTGGTCATTACCCAAAGTACCTAAGTCATTGTGCGACAGGTTGACTTTCTGAAATACCATAACGTCCCCTTCGCCGTACAAGCGTTCTGAGTACGCGACCTCGGTCGTGGCCGAGGTGCTTGCCACTATAGTATTTTATGAATACGACTTCGGCCCAATTGACCCTTTGCCATTCCTCTTCACGCGGATTCTCGTTTGATCAGATTTTGACCCATACAGTTAGTCCCTCCGCTTATTGGGGTCGTCTTTTAGCAAACTTGATGGGCGGATTCTGTCGATTCGAAAGTTGTGAGAAATCTGAGCACTTTGGGTGATGGGCGACTACCTCATGGCGAGGTAGCCACGTGACGTTTCGAGAGCTGCATCAGACCGTTACATCAGTTCCGAATGTCATTAAATCCCTCATTCGTTACGGCACACGTTCTTTATTCTTTGCATCGTTTCCCGTGCCCCTTCCGTTATTTTCAAAAAATGGCGGCGTTTGGTTTTCCTGCCCTGAGCATCTTGTCATGACCCCAAATCCCCAACCGGTCGTGATGGCGCCTATCGTAGAACTAGGCTAGTCAACAATCACATATTTACAGTTTCTTTCTAAAATCCCAACCATTTCCAAACATTTCATAAAATATATAGAATTACTGAATTCATTAGGCAAAATAAACAGCTAAATAGTCTAAACCGTCCCCAAAATCCGGAGTCAACACGTCATGAGTATCTAAGAAATATACCAACAAGTCTACTATTATAATACAAAACCTCCGAACGAATAACTAGATACAACATTAGAAGGGAAAACAGAGATGCTGCGGACGCTGAACAACTACCTCTATATCCCGAAATCCGTCTCCGCACGGAATAGATGGCTAACACTTAGTATCAGCACATGTATCTGCACACAGGGGTGCAGGGAGTAATGTGAGTACGCCAATGATGCCGAAACCAACCAAAACACATCCGATTGACCTGAAATTTTGCACACATATCCAAAATGACATTACGAACCTGCTCCAACTTCCGGAATTCCATTCCGACCCAGATAGCCTATTTTCCACTGCCGACCGGAAATCGCCAAAAACTAACTTTCGCCAATTCAAGCCTAATTCTACACTGGACATCAAAACTTCATTTTGAACACACTCCTAAGTCCCAAATCACCTAAAGAAGCTATCCGAGCCAAAAAAATCTGCATTCCGAGGTCGTTTACCAATAAGTCAACTCCCAATTGACTTTTTCAACTATTAAGCTAATTTAAGAGACTAAATGTCCCAATTCTCACCACGACCACTCCGAACCCGAACCAACCGACCCAACACAACATAAATAGGCTAAGCAACATATGATAAAGCAGAAATGGGAGAAACGGGGCTAATCTCACAGAACGACCGGCCGAGTCGTTACATCCCCCCCTCTTAAACAAACGTTCATCCTCGAACGGGTCTAGAAACATACTTGGGGTCTCGAATAAGTGAGGATATCTGCTCCGCCTCTCCCGCTCGGTCTCCCAGGTGGAATCCTCCACCGGATTCCCTCTCCACTGAACCTTCACTGAAGCTAGATCCTTAGACCTCATCTTTCTGACCTGGCGACCCAAAATCGCCACTGGCTCTACCTCATATGACATATTACCCTCGAGCTGAACCGTGCTGAAGTCCAAAACATGAGGCGGGTCACCAACATACTTTCAGAGCATCGAAACATGGAACACTGAATGAATACTCGATAATCTGGGAGGCAAGACAAGTCTATAAGCCACCTCCCCAATCCTCTGAAGCACCTCAAATGGCCCAATGAACCTGTGACTCATATTTCCCCTCTTCCCGAACCTCATAAGACCCTTCATGGGTGACACTTTCAGCAACACCTTCTCCCCAACCATGAAATACACACCCCGGACCTTTCGGTCCACATAGCTCTTCTGCCTAGACTGCACCGTGCGAAGCCGCTCTTGAATCAAATTTGCCTTACCCAACGCATCCTGAACCAAGTCTGTGACCAATAGCCTAGCCTCGCCCGGCTCAAACCAACCAACCGGAGATCTACACCTCCTACCATATAAAGCCTCATACGGAGCCATCTGGATACTCGACTGATAACTATTATTATATGCAAACTCTGCGAGTGGCAGGAAATGGTCCCATGAACCCACAAAATCAATGACACAGGCACACAACATATCCTTCAAAATTTGAATAGTACGCTTCGACTGCCCGTCGGTCTGAGGATGAAACGTTGTGCTCAACTCGACCTGAGTAACCAACTCTCTCTGTACGGCTCTCCAAAATTGAGATGTGAACTGAGTACCTCTGTCAGAAATGACAGAAACTGGAACCCCATCCAATCGAAAAATCTCCCTGATATAAATCTCAGCTAATCGCTCCGAAGAATAAGTAGTACCAACAGGAATGAAGTGTGCGGACTTGGTCAGCCGATCCACAATAACCCATATAGCATCAAACTTCCTCGAAGTCAGTGGGATCCCAACTACGAAGTCCATGGTGATCCGCTCTCACTTCCACTCTGGAATATCAAATCTCTGGAGCAATCCACCTGGTCTCTGGTGCTCATACTTGACCTGCTGACAGTTGAGACACTAAGTCAAAAACTCAACAATATCTTTCTTCATCCGCCTCCACCAATAATACTGTCTTAGATCCTGATACATCTTCGCAACACCCGGATGGATGGAATACCGCAAACTATGGGCCTCAACCAGAATCAAATCTCGAAGTCCATCAACATTGGGCACAATAATCCGGCACTGAATCCTCATGCCCCCATCATCACCAATAACCACATACTTGGCATCACTGCGACGGACCCTGTCATGAAGAACGAGCAAGTATGGATCATCATACTGGTGTGCTCTTATCTGATCATAAAGAGAAGACCTGGAGGCTACATAAGCCAATACCCGCGGAGGCGCTGATAGATCCAATCTCACCAATTGACCCGCTAAAGCCTGAACATCAAGTGCTAATGGCCGCTCTGCTACTGGAAGGTAGGCTTAGACTCCCCAAACTCTCCGCTCTGTGACTCAGGGCATCGGCCACTACATTGGCCTTCCCCGGATGATATAAAATAGTGAGGTCATAGTCCTTGAGAAGCTCCAACCACCTCCTTTGACGCAAATTTAGATCCTTCTACTTAAGCAGATGCTGCAAACTGCAGTGATCAGTGAAAATCTCACAATGCACTCCATACAAATAATGACACCAAATCTTCAAGGCGTGAACAATAGCTGCTAGCTCAAGATCGTGCAAATTCTTCTCGTGCAACTTCAACTGTCTGGACGTGTAGGCAATCACCCTACCATCCTGCATCAAAACCGCTCCAAGGACAACTTTCCAGGCATCACAGTAAATTGTATAAGAACCTGAACCCGTAGGCAAAATCAATACCGGAGCTGTAGTCAAAGCTGACTTGAGCTTCTGAAATATCTCCTCACACTCCTCAGTCCACCTGAATGGAGCACCCTTTTGGGTCAGTCTGGTCATAGGTGCTGCAATAGATTAAAACCCCTCTACGAAATGATGGTAGTACCCTGCCAACCCAAGGAAACTGCGAATCTCGGTAGCTGATGACGGTCTAGGCCAGCTCTGCACTACCTCTATCTTCTTTGGGTCAACATGAATACCCTCACTGGACACCACGTGCCCCAAGAACGCTACTGAATCGAGCCAGATCACACTTCAAAAATTTCTCATACAATCTCTTCTCCCTCAATGTCTGAAGCACAACTCTCAAATGCTACTCATGATCCTCTCGAGATCGGGAATACACCAAGATATCGTCAATAAACACGATGATTAAAGAATCCAGATAAGGCCGAAATACACTATGCATCAAGTGCATAGAGGCTGCCATGGTATTGGTCAGCCCAAAGGACATAATCAGGAACTCATAATGACTATATCTATTCCTGAAAGCATTCTTCGAAATGTCTGGCCCCCGAATCTTCAACTGATGATAACCGGAACGCAAGTCAATCTTGGAAAATACCCTGGCACCCTGCAACTGATCAAACAAGTCATCTATACGAGGCAAAGGACACCGGTTCTTCACCGTAACTCTGTTCAGCTACCGATAATCAATACACATACGCATAGAACCATCCTTCTTCTTTACAAACAACACTGGTGCACCCCATGGTGACACACTAGGCCGAATGAACCCCTTATCTAGGAGTTCCTGAAGATGCTCCTTTAATTCCTTTAGCTCTGCTAGTATAGCTAAGGTCACGGTCTTAGCGTGACAATCAAGAACAACATGACACAGAGATAACCAATCCATGCCCAATATCACATCAAAATCGACCATGCTGAGTAACAGTAGGTCTACTCGGGTCACCATACCCCCAATAGATATCACACATAACCGATACACATGGTCCACAACAACAGTATCGCCCACCGGAGTCGACACATGAACAGAGGTAACTAAAGACTCACGGGGCATATCCAGAAAATGGGCAAAATAAGAAGAAACATAGGGATATGCAGAACCAGGGCCAAATAAAGCCAAAGCATCTCGGCAACAGACTGAGACAATACATGCGATCACTGCATCGGAGGCCACAACATCTGGCCTAGCTGGAAATGCGTACATACGGGCCTGACCTCCACCTGCTCGACCTCCCCCTCTAGGGCGGCCTCTAGATGACTGACTACCACCCTTGGCTGCCTGGGCGGGTGGTGAAGTGACTGGAGCTGAAGTCGAGGGCTGGCCCCTCTACTGAGAAGAAACACCGGGACGACGGGGACACTGCCTCCACATGTGCCCAAACTCTACACACTCAAAACAACTCCCTGGAGCTGGAGGCGGGGATTGATAGAAACTCCTGGCACCAGAATGACCACTGGAGAACTCATGCATAGAAGAACTCTGAGCTGGTGGTGCTCGAGATGCACTCTGAGCTGGGAGGGAACCGAATGAAGAATAGCCTAGCTGAGAACCACGGGGACCATGCCCGGAAGATGCACCACTATAAGCTGGGCGGACTGACTGAGGAGGCCTGAATGAACGACCTCTACCGTGCTGAAACTGCCCCCTGGAAGGAGCACCACTAGAACTGCCCGATCCACGAGGCCTCTTGGCCTCTCTCTCCTCCCGCTCCTAGCGGCGAACCGACTCAATATCTCGAGCAATATCAACAACCTGCTCAAATGTAGCATCTGATACTCTCTCGGGTCATAAATAGGCGGAGCTGATAAGTGAGGCCATCTACGAACCTCCTAACCCTCACCCTATCAGTAGGGACCAACTCGGTAGCATGACGAGCTAACTCCAAAAACCGCATCTCATACTGCATCACTGATAGCTCCCCCTAACGCAGTTGCTCAAAAATCCTGCGCTGCTCCTCCCTGTGTGACTGAGGTACATACATCTCCAAAAAGATAGTGAAGAACTGCTGCCAGGTGAAGGGTGCTGAACCAACAGGCCTACGCCTCTCAAAAGAACCAAGTGAAAGCAGCACCAGAAAACTGAAATGTAGCAAATGAGACCCCATTGGTCTCCAAAATCCCCGCAGTACGCAACATCCTCTAACACTTATCCAGAAAACCCTGGGCTTCCTCGCCCTCAGCACCACTAAATGTCGGAGGCTGTAATCTGCTAAATCTCTCCAGTCTACGCTGCTCGTCCTCTAGCATAGCCGGAACCACGAAGTCCCGAACTGGAACAACCTGCTGGCCTGGACCCGCCCCCGGTGTCTGCTGGACCTGAGTAGCCTGCTCAGGTGTCCGGGCAACTGGAGTCTGACTGCCTCCCCTGTCATGAGAAGTAGCGGCAACTGCTTGAGCAAGGGTGGTACACACAGTCAAGATCTGAGCCAAGGTCTCCTGAAGACTTGGAATAACAATAGGCACTGCCGGTGCCTGAGCCTGTCCCGCTGGAGTATCTATGGCGGGAATCTGACCCTGAACAGTAGGGGGATCAATTGGCACTGCCCTAGCTGCCGCACGGCCTGGCCCCCTACCTTTACCACGACCTCAACCTCTTCCTGGTCTAGCTGGTGGCTGATCATCCTGATCGGTAGCACGATTCCTCATCATCTATGAGAGAAGGAAACAACAGAAGTTTAGATTTCCAGAATCAACAAAATGGCACGACATAATCCAAGAAAAAATGAGGTTGTTCCTAAAGGTTCCGCAGCCTCTCGAAGATAAGTATAGACGTCTCCGTACCGATCCGCAAGACTCTACTAAACTTGCTCATGACCGCTGAGTCCTATGTAACCTAGGCTCTGATACCAACTTGTCACGACCCCAAATCCCCTACCGCCTGTGATGGCGCCTATCATGGAACTAGGCTAGCCAACAATCACATATTTACAGCTTCTTTCTAAAATCTCAACCATTTCCAAACATTTCATAAAGTATATAGGATTACTGAATTCATTAGGAAAAATAAATAGCTAAACAGTCTAAACCATCCCCAAAATTCGGAGTCAACATGTCATGAGCATCTAAGAAATATACCAACAAGTCTACTATTATAATACAAAACCTCCGAACGAATAACTAGATACAACATAAGAAGGGAAAACAGAGATGCTGCGGACGCTGAACATCTACCTCTATATCCCGAACTCTGGCTCCGTACGGAATAGATGGCTAACGCTCAGTATCGGCACATGTATCTGCACAAAGGGGTGCAGGGAGTAATGTGAGTACGTTAATGATGCCAAAACCAACCAAAACACATCCGATTTACCTAAAATTTTGCACACATATCCAAAATGACATTACGAACTTGCTCTAACTTCTGAAATTCCATTCTGACCCAGATATCCTATTTTCCACTACCGACCGAAAATCACCAAAAATTAACTTTCGCCAATTGAAGCCTAATTCTACACCAGACATCAAAATTTCATTCCGAACACACTCCTAAGTCCGAAATTACCTAAAGAAGCTATCCGAGCCAAAAAATCCACATTCCGAGGTCGTTTACCAATAAGTCAACTCCCAGTTGACTTTTTCAATTATTAAGCTAATTTAAGTGACTAAGTGTCCCAATTCTCACCACGACCACTCCGAACCCGAACCAACCAACCCATCACATCATAAATAGGCTAAGAAGCATATGATAAGGAGAAACGGGGGAAACAAGGCTAATCTCACGGAACGACCGACCTGATCGTTACATTTATATCCTTATAAATACGGGGAATTTCACATTCGAATGTGGCGCTTCCCGATTATTCGAAAGAAATCTCAAAGCTTCTCTTCTTCTCCTGTCATTTCTCACATTCCCCTTCCTGTTAGCAAGTCTTGTGGCTGCCACCCTTTTGTCCTTCTCGTTTCCGATCTGTGCAACCAATAAAAGAGATGGCTAGTGGGTCTTTCAACCCCGATAGAGCTATTGGTGCCCCTTTACCAAAAAATGATATAACCCCACTCGAAGTGGGAGTGGTTATGGAGGAGGAGGATGAAAGATTACTGACGGTGGATGAAGTGGTCCCCTTCCCAAGGAAGGCAAGGACTGATTTCAATAGCCCTGTTGGGGATGAGTTTGAACTTGTTATTTCTACAATGGATGTCGCAGTGCTCGCAGCTTTTAAAGCCAAATGGAGAATCCCTGAGCATATTGAACTCGTTTCAGCGGGTTCTGACATTGTGCACATACACCACTCGGGATACTGCGCGTTTTATGCGTATCCATTTGTCATCGGATACACACTTCCCCTCCCTTATTTGGTGGTAGACTTCTGCCACTTCTATGAGGTGTGCCCGACTCAGCTCTCTCCGTGCATATAAAAACTCTTCCTAATGCTTACCAAGTACGCGGAGCTGGCCGATCGAGGGGTTTCTTTTTCAACACCTGCTTCACCTCTTCGTCCCCAATTTTCATAGTGGCATGATGCTACATCTTAGTCACCGAGAAACAAAGGGCCTGGTGGTGAAGATGGATGACATGACCACCTGCCGCTTCTGGGAGTCCGAACGGAGCACGTGGTATCGAACCCCGCTGGGTTTCCTGAGACGTGGAATTTCGCCGGTAGGCCTTTCTTCTTTTTTATCTCTTTTTTTAAAAATGATTGTTGGTTGCTTTCCTCTAGTGATCTCGTCGAACATTTTTGTTTTTGCAGCCGAGAAACTACTTCCTCCGCAAATTGCTGATATTTGCAGGTGGGTGAGCTCGATTCTGCCCCATACAATGGGGATTCGTGAATGGGCACCCTTCCACGAGAGGTTTGGGTGCAAACTTTCCGCCGGTGAGTCAGATGGTCTGGGCCTTAGTTGCTTTGTTCTTCGCTCTGTATTTTTCTTTACCTTATATCTTTATTTGGTCTAATTTTTCTCATTGGTTGGTTATAGAAGAGCGAAAAGGGCGAGGACTCCCATCCTTGATTTCCGTCAGCCGACTTCCTCTGCCAGGCCCGTTCCAATGGAGGCTACGGGTGAGGGAGCTCAGAACCTGGCTACTTCGTGGATCGCGTCCGCATCCAAAACCGGTCGTTCGGAGACTGCTCCCCTGTCGGATACTTCGATTCCCCCAGTTCTTTCGGCAGGTGAACCTTCTCATGATGATGGCGAAGAGGGCCCGTCAAAGAGGTGGAGGATAGGAGGGGAGGGGAGGGAGGGAAGGGGAATTTGATTGAAACGGCCTCGAGGGATGACCCCATTTTGGAGGTGTCTAAAGCCGGCGGTAACGTCCATTTCGGGCATGGAAGAGGCCGTCATGGCGGGAGGACAGAGTTCGGGGGCTGCTGCGATTGTTCCGAGCGGTCATTCGACATCTCGGCAAGCCTGCACTCCCTCTTCGACTAATGAGAGGTTGAAGGGCGCGGTGATAGATTATTATGAATCTAATTTTGACATTGATCGTGAGGACATGAGGATGTTCGAGGAAGGTCTTACAAGGGTCGATGTGAGGGCGGGAGGTCCTTCCCGTGTGCTCAAAATTCTGTTGGACTTTAACCTGTTGGAGGACACAGTGGACTTGGTGCCCCAATTTGACCTTCTGTGCTCCGCGCCAAAAGAAGGTCTCTTCGGGAGGTTAGTGATGCCGGTTTGTCACGCGGTGTGACTGGGATGGCCTTGAGGGTGAGTTTCCTTTTTCTATTTTCTTTGTTTTGTGCCCTTTGCTTTCGCTGATTCTTCCTTTATTTTAGACTTACATGATGGAGACTAAGAGTGCTCGTCGGGCTGAGACGCAGGCCGATGTCTTTCTGAAAATGGCCACGAAGTATCGCCGGTATCGCAACAGGTGCCGTGAGATGCACGTGCAGCTTAGGGCGGGTGGTAATACTCAATCCCTCAGAGAGGAGTTGGAGAAGAAATACGAGGATCTTGTGTGGTCTATTCGCATATGTAGTGAGCTCGTGGGGATGCTTAGGGTCAAAGACGAGAAGCTCGAGGTGGGCAAAGCGGTTGCGCCGGAATGCGAGGATCTTCAGGCGAAGGTGTTGTCTTTGCGAGCCGAGCTTGAGAAAAATGCAACTAGAGTCACCAATCTAAGTGCAGAGTGGACGAAAAAGGTGGCTGAGTTAGAGAGGAAGGTGGCCGAGTTAGAGGGGGCCGAAGGAGCCCGAGAGGTGGCTTTGGCAAGGGCAACGTTGCTGGAAGACACTATTCGCGTCCTAAGCTTAGAGCGGGAGGTTGAGAGGGAGACGACTGTGCTGAGAGAGGTAAAGCTCAGAGAGCGGATCGGCGTGCTCGAGCAGAATGCCTCGAACCTGGGTGATCAAGTTGTGTCCCTTGAGGGCGAGAAGGCACAATGGTTAGCTCAGGTCCCTCCTCAAGAACCCGCCTCTATTTCTGTCCTCGCCATTTGTACGAGATGTGGGTCCATGCTGAGGCCCAACGAGATATATATAAGGACTTGTGGGTGATAACTAGGGATTTTAACCTATTATTTGCTCTCGTTTGCTTAGGTTTTGGGCCAAAAATGCTAAAAGTATTCCTGAAAACTAACTTAATGTGCTTGCTTGTAGGTTTTGGTCAAAATGAGGCAAAGAAGCCAAAATAAGCTCATGAGGGAGTCAAACTTGCACAAACCAGAAGCAGGAAATGGACCGCTGACCGCGATGGAAAAGCGCGATCGCGTAGTGTTCATCGCTGAGGCAGATAGAAAAATGCGGCCCGCGAAAATGAGGTTCAGAGAAGCTGCAGCCAAGTACAAATATTGCCGCTGATCATGCTACAAAAGCGCGACCGCTAACCCTTTGGCGCGGCAGCGCCAGGATTTACACTGACAACGAGATAGAGATTTAGAGAGTTTGCAAAGTGGACTCAAAAGGAAGAACGCGACCCGCGTCTAAATACGCGGCCGCGAAGTTACCAGACGCGGACGCGGTGGAAATTCCGTTGGGAGCGTGACAAGAGGTTCAGAGACTTGGCAAGTGAAACCTAAGTGAGGAACGCGGTCCGTGAACATAATACGCGGTCGCGATTGAAGCCAATGCGGACGCGAATGTATTTACGCTGTCCGCGAAACCTAGTCTAGTCCAAGCCCAGATTTGAAGAAATGCGGTCCGTGCTCGTTATTGCGCAGACGCGAAAGTCCAAGCGCTGAGGCGCCCATTTTATGTTGTCAGCGAAACCTTCGTAGGGTCATTTTGTCCAGAAAATTCAGCTGTGTATAAATAGATCTTTTTCACATTTTTAGGTTAAGCTTTTGATCAGGGAATAAGTGAACAACCGCACTTTATCATTTTGAGTAATTTTAGAGTAGTGTTAGCTTCTATCTTTAGATTTTATTCTTGTATTTGAATTTTATGGCTTATATTACATATCCATCTTTGATTTCTACCATTATTATGAGTAGCTAGACCCTATAGCTAGGGTTGTGACGCAACCCTAGTGTGGGTATTTAATGGGTCTTGAGTTTTAGGGCTTAATTATTTATGGGTTAGTAATATTTAGCTTATTTCATGCCTTAATTGTATAATTGATGGTTGCAAACACCGATTCGTGCCTTTATGACTTAGGCTCTTCTTGAAAAAGAGGGACTAAGTCAAGGAAAAGTAGGCTAACAAAGAATTGGGGTGAATTCAAGAGATTGATATCCCCAATTAAAGGGTTAAACCTAGTGATAGCAATACACGACTTGAGCCACTTTCACTTGCATTTCTTGAACACCCATTTGGGCTTGAGAAAGTCAAATCGCTCAAAGTCACTCAAACTACCGAGAGGTATAGAGTGAGTATTTATGTGTGAAGGTTATATCACGGCCCCAATCATGACAATCTAGTTCTAGACTCTCGACCCTATTAGATACTCGCCTAGGCGGAAGTCACTTCCCTAGTGCCTTTTATCACTTGAAAAACTCTCACAAAAATATTATAGTTAGATAACTCTTTAGCATTCGCTAGTATAAAATTAGAATATAAACAATTCCAACCATGGTTAGAAGTGCATTTAGAAACAACACGCACATCTAGATTAGGTAGAAACTCAACTCCTTACCAATATTAACTCCCTGTGGATATCATCCCGACCTATCGGGTAAAACTACATCGACCTCTCCTCGCTACTTTATAGTGGTGTAAGGTTGGAACCGACCACTTTTTGGCGATGTTGCCGGGGAGCTAACCGGTGTTGGCTATCTATCTGACTAGTTGTGTGTATTGTTTTTCTTTCATTCTATTTTACTAACTTTTGTGTGTTAATCGCTTTAGGTACAAAATGTATGATCCTCCCGGCAACTTTCTCTCGGGGGAGGATGTAGACAATAATGGTGAGGATGAGGTGCATCTAGTACCTCAAGCTCAAAGAAGAGGCCGACAGGCCAATGACAATATTCTAGACCCTCCCCCACCTCCTCCACGGGTAGCTCATCGGGTTCTTCCCAATGAAGGATACGCGAGTGCAATTGCCCCACCCCGAATCCGGGCGGGCAATTTCCAGATTACAAATGTTATGTTGACCTTATTGGAGCAATGAGGGTTGTTCACAGCGCTCCCCATCAGAATGCATATAAACATCCAAAGGGTTTTGTTGATACCTGTTGGGGAAGCAAACAGACAAACATGTCGGAGGATGCATTGAGACTGAGATTGTTCCCTTTTTCACTTAGAGGGAAAGCTTTGGACTGGATCGAAAGGCTTCCAAACCATTCTATCACAACGTGGGATGAATTGGATGAAAATTTTATATCCAAGTTTTTCTCACCGAGACATATGACGTCATTAAGGGATGAGATCTTAGCCTTCAAGCAGGAACCTAATGAACCCCTACATGAAATTTGGGAGAGATATAGAACTATGGTCAAGTAATGACCCAATAATGACATGACTGAAGTAGTGATCCAACAAACATTTTATCGGGGTATAAACACGACCAATCAATGTGTAGTAAACCAGCTAGTAGGGGGTAATTTTGTGAAGCTACCTCATGTCGAGACTTGTGACATACTTGATGAAATGGCTGACACTTCTTTAGCTTGGAAAAGTTGGGAAATGTTCCCCAAGGTGACCCGAATGTAATCAATCTTTATAAGGAACTTCAAGACCACGGGCAAGCCATAGCTGAGTTGACCACAACCATGAACCAGTTAGCCAAAGCACAATTGTAGCAGATTCAAGGACTAAAGCAAGTAAATGCACTGGAAGGGGTCAATCTAATGGTCAACAGAAGGAGACAGCGTGGTCAGCAAGGGCAAAGTAATCAAGATCAATATGAACAAAGTGGAAGTGGCTACAACCACGATGATTTTTATGATGACCAAAGAAAGGAAGTTTTGTATGCCAACAACTATCAAGGACAACGGAGAAATGCTTCAAACAAATAAGGGAGATCGCAAGGAAATAACCAAAATTGGAGCAATCAAGGCCAAGGAAATTGGAACAATAATAACAACAACAACTCAAACAATTGGGGGAATAACAACCGGAATTTACGTGGCAATAACAATTGGAATGGCAACAACAACAACAATTGGGGAGGTAATGGAAATCGGGGGTCGGGCTTTCAAATGCCCCCGAAGTATCAACAACCCAACAATCCACCTCCATATCAATCTCAAGGTCAAAGTTCTTCAACTAATAAGATGGGGCGGATCGAGAATATGTTCAAACAAATGATGGAAAGGAATGCAGATTCCGATGCTCAAATTTCCTCCCACACTACTTCCATCTGCAACCTTGAAGTACAAATGGGTCAAATATCGCAAGCATTGAACACTCGCCCTAAGGGGGCTCTACCAAGTGACACGGTAGTAAACCCAAAGGGTGGGAACAATACATGCCATGCCATGGTGGTGACCACAAGGAGAGGTAGAGGCGGTGAAGCAAGTACCTCCAATCAAAAGAAAGTTGTGAGTGATGATGTTGTGGTACAAAATTATGATGATCTAATAGTTGATGAGCAAGTGAGTGAAGAGAATTTGAATGATAAAGTGAGGATTGATATTTATGATTACGAGGAGGAGACTCAAAATGATGTGAACCCGTCTAGGGAACACGTGATAGACATACCGGAAATGGTAGTGCCAAAAGACAAGGCTCCTTTTCCTCCTTATCCTCAAAGACTTGCAAAGAAAAAGAATGAAAACCAATTCAAAAAGTTTATTGAGATGATGAAAAGCTTGTCAATCAATATGCCCTTGGTGGAAGCTCTTGAGCAAATGCCGGGATACGCCAAGTTTATGAAAGACTTGGTAACTAAGAAGAGATCTATGGATTGTGAGACCATCAAAATGACTCATCAAGTTAGTTCCATTGTGCATTCAATGGCACCAAAGCTTGAAGATCCCGACGCATTTACAATTCCTTGTACTGCCGGGAGTGCGAATTTTGCAAAGGCCTTGTGTGATTTGGGTACAAGTATAAATTTGATGCCTTACTCCGTATTCAAGACTTTGGGTATTGGTCAACCGAGAGCTACTTCAATGAGATTGCAAATGGCGGATAGAACAATAAAGAGGCCCCTTGGTATTATTGATGATGTTCTTGTACAGATCGACACGTTTATTTTTCCTGCTGATTTTGTGATTCTCGACTTCGAAGTCGACTATGAGGTGCCTATAATATTGGGAAGGCCTTTCCTAGCAATAGGGAAGGCTTTGGTTGATGTGGAAGCTGGGGAGATCACCTTCCGGGTGGGCGATGAAAAGGTTGTATTCCACGTGCGTAAATCAATGAGGCAGGCGAATAGTAATGGAGTTTTCTCTTTTGTGGACCTTGTGACAGAGGTGATAGTGGATGACACAAGTGACATGATCAATGTGGAAGATCCTATGGAAGTTGTATTGTTGAACCATGAGGATGATGAAAGGGATGGCTTGGTTGAATGTGCAAATTCCTTGCAAGCAATGGGATCCTACTCTTATGGGTCACGTAAACTTTCCTTGGATTTGGAAAACCGGAAGACTCCACCGACAAAGCCCTCGATCGAGGAGCCACCAGCATTGGAGTTGAAGCCTCTACCCTCTCACCTCAGGTATGAATTCTTAGGCCCATATTCTACATTACCTGTCATTGTTTCTGCTTGCTTAACCAAAGTGCAGGTAAAATCCACTCTTGAGATTCTTCAAAGAAGAAAAAAGACAATTGGATAGACCTTAGCTGACATTCGAGGCATAAACCCCGCCTTTTGCATTCATAAAATTATAGAGGATGATGCAAAACATTATTTGGAACATCAACGGAGGTTTAACGAGGCCATGCAAGAGGTCATCAAGAAGGAAATTATCAAATGGCTTGATGCAGGCCTGATGTATCCTATTTCGGATAGTTCATGGACTTCACCGGTGCAATGTTTACTGAAAAAGGGGGGGGGGGTATGACTGTTGTGACAAATGAGAAAAATGAGTTGATCTCTACTCGGACTATGACCGGATGGAGGGTATGTATGGACTACCTAAAGTTGAACAAAGTGACCCGCAAAGATCATTTTCCACTGCCCTTTATTGATCAAATGTTAGACAGACTTGTCGGGCGTGCCTACTATTGCTTTTTGGATGGGTAATCAGGGTATAAACAGATTCTCATAGCCCCGAAAGAACAAGAGAAAACTATATTCACATGCCCGTATGGAACATTTGCATTCTCACGAATGCCGTTTGGATTGTGTAATGCACTCGCTACCTTTCAACGATGCATGATGGCTATATTTACGGACATGGTGGAGGACTTCCTCAAAGTCTTTCTAGATGATTTTAGTGAGGTTGAAGACTCATTTGAAGAATGATTGAAAAATATTGACAAGGTGCTAGCCCGTGTGAAGAGACAAATCTTGTGCTTAATTAGGAAAAATGCCACTTTATGGTCGAGGAGGGCATTGTCCTCGGCCATAAGATCTCAAAGAATGGAATAGAAGTGGAAAAGGCGAAGATTGAAGTGATTTCAAAACTACCTCCTACTGCTTCCGTCAAGGGAGATAGGAGTTTTCTTAGGCACGCGGGGTTCTATAGAAGGTTCATCAAAGACTTCTCCAAAGTGGTGAACCCCTTGTGCAAGCTGCTAGAAAAGGATGCAAAGTTTGATTTCAATGAAGAGTGGATGAAAGATTTTGATCTCTTGAAGTATAAATTGACAACCAATCCAATCATTACGGCACCCAATTGGAGCTCTCCCTTTGAGCTTATGTGCTACGCAAGTGATGTTGCGGTAGGAGTGGTTTTGGGAAAGGGTGGACAAGATATTTCATCTGGTGTACTATGCAAGAAAAATGATGAATCATGCCTAAGTTAATTATATAGTGACGGATAAAGAGTTGTTAGCAATTGTGTTCGCCATGGAGAAGTTTAGGCCTTATCTCATGGGTGCCAAAGTGATTATTCACACTGATCATGTGGAACTACGGTACTTGATGAAAAAAAAGGACTCAAAAGCTAGATTGATGAGATGGGTTTTATTGCTTCAAGAGTTTGATCTCGAGATCATTGAGATAAAAGGAAGTGAAAATCCGGTTGTGGATCATTTGTCCTACTTAGAAGAGGAAGGGAGGCCCAAATATGGTCTTGAAATTAATGATGCATTCCCGGATGAGAAACTCCTCTAGGTTTATTTGAATGATATGCCTTGGTTCGCGGATGTTTCCAATTTGCTTGTTACCGGCATTGTCCCGTGTGAGCTCTCTTCTAACCAAAGGAAAAAACTCAAATTGGACAGTTTGGACTATTATTGGGATGATCCCTGTTTGTTCAAGATTTGCAATGATGTGGTGATTCGTAGATGTGTCCCAGAGGAGGAGCAAGTGAGTATACTTGATGCTTGTCATTCCTCACCTTACGGTGGTCATCACGATGGGACAAAAACTGCTTCCAAGGTTTTTAGATGTGGTTTCTATTGGCCAAACTTGTATAGAGATGCAAGTGAGCTTGTCAAGAGATGTGATGAATGTCATAGAGCTGGGGGAATATCAAAGAAGGATGAACTGCCTCTCACCACTATTCTTGAAGTTGACATTTTTGACGTGTGGGAAATAGACTTCATGGGGCCTTTTGTGAGCTCGTGTGGCAACACTTACATTCTGGTGGTCGTTGATTATGTTTCCAAGTGGGTAAAAGCAGTGTCTTTACCCAACAATGAGGCTTGGACTGTGGTAGCGTTCCTTAAGAAAAACATCTTCACACGGTTTGGTACTCCTCGGGCAATTATCAGTGATAGGGGGGTCTCATTTCTGCAATAGGGCATTTGACACTTCGCTTGCAAAGTACATTGTCAATCACAAGGTCTTAACTCCTTATCACCCCAAGCTAGTGGACAAGTGGAGGTCTCAAACATGGAAATCAAAAGCATATTGTCAAAAAATGTGAATGCAAATAGAACGGATTGGTCAAGGAAGCTCGATGATGCGTTGTGGGCATATAGGATTGCATTTAAGACTCCAATCGGTACGTCTCCGTACCGGTTGATGTTTGGAAAAGCATGCCATTTTCCGGTTGAGCTAGAACATAAAGCCATGTGGGCCTTGAAGAGGTTAAATCTTGAGTGGGATGTTGCAGTAAATCTCCGCGTGGAACAACTCAATGAGCTAGATGAGTTCTGGCTTCATGCCTATTCAAGCTCATCATTGTACAAGGAGAAGATGAAATACTTGCACGACAAATATGCACGAAACAAGGAATTCAAGGAGGGTGATTTGGTCCTTCTCTTCAACTCCCAGTTACGTCTGTTTCCGGGAAAGCTTAAGTCCAAATGGAGTGGCCCCTTTGAAGTAGTGCATGTAATACCTTTTGGTTCTCTTGACTTGAAGAACAAAAATGGTGAAATCTTCCGGGTTAATGGGCACCGTGTGAAGCATTACTTGGGAAGGTTTGATGACAGCCACGTGGTGGCCTTGATCAAGTTCCAATGATGATGGTAACCTGCATCGTGCCGTGACGTTAAATCAGGCGCTTCTTGGGAGGCAACCCAAGTGTTTTTTCTTTCTTTTTCATTTTTTTCTTAGATTAGGCTCTATTTTGAACCAACTAGTTGTGATATTTGTGTAGGAATTGTTTGTACAGTGCATGATTGTTGCTGGAAATTTTTTTGGCTAAGGATGGGATTTACGCTGACCGCGCTCAAAATTTCCGGTCAGCGGGAGATTTTTCGCGGGGGCATAAATGTGCAGCGGATGCGGACTTGAAAAGCCCTGAATGACAACTCTCTGAAGTTGCATCCACGTCCGCGGCTGTTAATTCACGGTCAGCGGTGTTTGTTTCACGGTCGCGCCTCTTTTTCTGCTGTCAGTGGAGTGGTCAAGCAGCAACTCTTCAAAAGCTAAAAACACGGACCGCGATGAAATTCCACGGCCGCGCCCAGGTAGGTCGGTGGGTCCATCTGTTTTTAGTATAAATAGAAGGGTCCATCTCCTTTTACCCTTTTCGAACTATCACTTCTCAAACCCATACAACACTGTTCATCTTCTTCTGGTCTACATCTTAAATTCATTTTATCAATCAAGAAGTTAATTTCTACCACAAATCAAACAACCAGTATGCTAAATTTCTTAATTTTCCTTTTAGTTCTTTCTTTTCTATTCTTTTAGTTCCATTTTTGTTTTCTTTTGGTTAGAGTTAATAGAAGCCTAAGTCAAAATAATGTACAAATGAGGGTTAATTCAGATAGGTAATTGATTTTCACACCTAAAACGGGATGGGGTTGTTCATTGTTCTGTTTAATTGCAAATTTTTTTGATAATTGAAAACCCTAGGTCGTAAAACCTTCACCAGTGCCTGTGCATTTTGAATTCCGCGGACCGCGGCCCAAATTTAGCGGTCCGCATTCATAAGTTTGGTTGTGCTAAAATGGGTTGCCTGTTCACGGCCGCGAAGTTATTTTCATGGTCGGCGACTAAGATTATGCGGCCGCGGTTATAATTTCGCGAACCGCGCTCCTTAACTACAGAGAGTCATTCAAAGTGGGTCTGCAACCGCGTTCATTTTTACGCGGTCAGCATTTCTTGTTTTGCGGTCGTGCCCAAATTTATATGGTCAGCGGTGACTTAGCTTCAAATACTGGGTAGTGTGAGCCCCAGTCTTCCGCGGCCGCATCTCTTTTTATGCGGGCTGTGGTGGTCATTTCGCGGCCCCAACTCCTTTTCCGCTGTCAGCGGGCCACTGCTCTGTTAAACACAGTGATCATTTGTCTGCTTTCATTTCATAATTGATTGAATAGCATTACTAATGAGCTTTCACTGATTGTGTATGCAAATAATGGTTAGATCTCAAGGTAGTCCAGAAAAACAACAAGGGAGGGGAGATTCCTCCACGGTCTAGGGGAGAGGAATACAGACAGCACCCCTAGCTCCTAAAAGAGTCACTGGTAATAAACAGATCCTCTGGATACCCACTCCAGACACTTCGTAAACCAGTGAATATGTCCCCTCGGGAGATTTCTGAGGGGAAGGCTGCCCAAACCTAACAAGAGGCACAATCTCGGCCTTAAAGGCTCGTAAATGATATACCTCTTTATCTGGGTCTGGATCAGAAGGAGAGAGTGAGACTCCAACACCTCCTGCCCCAACTTCTGCAACTCCAGCCTCCACAGCAGCCCTAGTGAATATTGATAGTGATGATGATGTCCCCGATGACGGGAGAGGTGGTGAAACCCGGACTGGGGAGTTTGCGAGATCAAGGAACCTGACAGTATGGCAAGACCAATTTGTCTGTGAGAAGGCCTACTATAAGTTTCGGGAATGGTGGCCTAAAAGGTCACCCACACTTGAGAGGGACTTCATTGGAGAGATATTCTACCCCCACAACCCCAACGTCAAGAGACAATTCAATGAAAGATTGGGGTGGAAGTTGTTCACCAGTATGCTACCAGAAGCCAATGGGTATTTGGTCAAAGAGTTCTATGAAAATGTCGCCCACACCAAAAAGGGCACATATTTGACTAATGTTCGGAACCGGAAGATTATGTTTGATGGAAAGAATTTAAATTATTATGTTGGGTTCAATGATGAGGATGTGTCGCTCTATCTGGAAAAAGTGGCTTTGGATGAATTAGCCCGCCCGTGGCTTGCATCGGTGATAGCCATTCCTGGGAATAATCTAGCTTGGCTTACACCGGGGGTTCCAATCTTTAGGAACACTCTAAGCTTTGAAGAAAAGGGGTGGTCAACTTTTTTGTGCAGCCGGATAGACCCTAATCAGCATGACAATGATATGCCGGTCTCCCCGACGATTATTGTGGCGGCTATCATGGCGGGGTTCCCAATAAATTTGGGGAACATTATGGCCAAAGTTATTACCAGAGCTATTGGCAAGGATGAAAGATCGTATCCCTTCCCAAAGTTCCTCATCATGTTCTTAGAGGATCAGGGAGTAGAAGGGAGGGACTTTGACACCAAAGTGAAGCCAAAAAGGGCATTCTCCTGGTACAGCCTTCAGGGTCCAGACAACCCCAAGTCCAAGGGAAGAGCCACCACCTCCAATGGTCAGTCTGAAGAGCCAGGGGTAGTGGCCACTAGGTCCGAGCCTTCCACTACCAAGGGGTCATCTTCTGCCATGCCACATCCACCCTCCGGCACATCTACTTCTATCCCACCACCAGTTCCATTTTCATCAGCATAACCTCATACTTCTCTGAGGGTTAATAATACTTTGGCCGACATCAACAACTGGATGCAGGTAGCTACATAAAAGTTATCTGCCTTATCCAGTGAAGTAGCAGCTCAGGCAGTTCCTACACAGCTCCAGATGCCTCCATCAGTGGAGGAATCATTGAAGAGTATTCTTGACAACCAAAAGAAGATTCTGGAGTCTCTGGGTGCGCATGAAAAGGTAATCAAGGAGCTGGGCAAACAGGTGAGGAAAGTGAAGAAGGGTCAAGAAGAGTTGAAGAAGGATGTGGCGAAGCTCACTTCCGCCGGCAACATTCCTCTAGATCTCCTTATGGGAGAAACTGCCCCTGCAGCACAGACAGCTCAGCCAATACAGATACTAGAGCAGGAGGCTGACAGAGAGCCGGTGAGGAGAGTGGTGATACCCCAAATAGAGGACTTGGAGATTGAGCTGGAGGACCCCGAGAGGGGTGATAAGTCTGGACAGCCACAGGACCCCACCAGTGACCCCATGCAGACAGAGGCCTCATAAGGAGTTCTCTTTACTCTCTATCCCTCCCCTATTCTATTTGTGCTTTTAGCATTGAGGACAATGCTAATTTTTATTTGGGGGGGGGGGAGGGGTGGCCTTATTTGGATATGATGATTTTGATGGTTTGTATTAACTTTGATACTATTTTTCTTTATGTTTTTGCTTATCGTATTTTTATTTTCGTTATTTTTCACTTTTGGTATGTATATAACTTTACCATTCCATGTATATATTCATCCCCATTTTGTGTATATTTGTTTCACTCCCCTATTGTACATATTCATTCTACTTTCCGCATTTTAATGTATAAGTTTGTAGCTTCTTATTTCATTTAGTAGCTTCTTTTTACATTTTTCGTGATCAATAAGCATTTGGTTTTCTTAATGTCACGGTTCTTTCCAAAGGTGAAATTTGTGTGA
Organism: Nicotiana paniculata; assembly: GCA_005239505.1. Classification (NCBI taxonomy): domain Eukaryota; kingdom Viridiplantae; phylum Streptophyta; class Magnoliopsida; order Solanales; family Solanaceae; genus Nicotiana; species Nicotiana paniculata. The sequence continues at coordinate 82,900 of ML353037.1, forward strand.
ACCGGGTGGCTTTACCCGACGATGGATGGAGTGACAACCTTCTTAAGGGATTGAGTCTGTTTTTCTTTTTTGTTTTTGTTTTGATATATAGTAGTAATAATAAAAGTGACTCAAGTAAGATTCACTTGGCACTAGCACATTTACCTTCAACCTCATGTTTAGAGACAAGTTTGTTGACGAGATTAGCTCTAGTTGTGACCTTTAGAATCTTGAGTTGACTAAAACTATTATCAAGTGGTTTCTGTTAGCTATATGTGATCTTCAATCCTAGCCAGGGTTGTTGTGGGCCCTCGACTCTATTATCTTTAACAATCCGGTAGCTTGAGAGGTGAGGTTTTGAATTGCAAGTCCAAGTCCCATGCCAACAAGTCTAGAACTTGCCCCGAATATTTTTCTAGGCAAAATTCTAAGTGTAGCTTGACTTGAGAAGTGATTATAGGCTCTCCTTGGTCCCATTTGAACTTTGAAAACTTCCATAGCCTACCATAATGATATCCTTAGTCAACCCCTTTGAGCCTAAGCCTTTTTCATTCAATAACCACATTACAAGCCTTCATCCGTTCTACAATGATCCTCTCTTGGCACCCAATCTTTCCTTAGCATTCATGATGAACAATAGGAAAGAACATAAGTTTGGGGAGAGACAAGGAAGTTCAAGATGATGAAAGTTTCAAAGAACAAAAAGAATTGATGAAAAGGAAAGGAAAATAAAAGGATGAAAAGCCAAAAAGAAGCATGTCAAAAGAAACGTAAAGGTTGAAAGGATTCAAGAAAACAATGTTGAAAGGCTTGGAATGATGAGAAAAGGAGAAAAATGTTCGTCATATAGAAAAAAAGAGTGAGAGTGTGTCTCTCTAGTTCCTCCAAGGAAGAAGAAAATAACTCAAAGAGTCAGGAAAGCATGAACCGAATATAGAAAATGGAGTGCTTAAGGAAAGATGATACTATCATGGTTCATTATGTCCGACCTCGATCCAAAAAGCCTTCATTACATCCCGCTAAAGCCCTATAGGATTTCAAGTTGAGTGATCTTATATTAGTGGTGATTTACGTGAGGGGAAAGCCTATGTACTTAGAGTCGTACTTGTGACATTCTTTTAAGAGTGATGAGCGCACTTCTTTACAATCCCGATTTTGAGTGTCACATTCTATAAGGTGAGATGAGCTCATGGATATTAGAGGAGAAGGAGTCTGGGATCCATAATGACTTAAGTGAGAGAGCGAGTTTCCTTGATGAATCGAGTCAACTCTTGATGCTCTTGTGCACATTAGACCTATGAAACTCAAAAAGTCGTAGCATAATGTTGTTGATAATGCATTTGTGTTGAGGGTAATTGTTAGTTCCGATTGAAGTTTGATGAAGTCACCTTAGGACAACTGAAATTTTCCTTTCTTTTTCTTGTGGAGGTGGAAATTACCTTGTTTGTTTGAGGAAAAGCAAAAGCTTAAGTTTAGGGGAGTTGATAACTAGGGATTTTAGCTTATTATTTGCTCTCGTTTGCTTAGGTTTTGGGCCAAAAATGCTAAAGGTATTCCCAAAAACTAACTTAATGTGCTTGCTTGCAGGTTTTGGTCAAAATGAGGCAAAGAAGCCAAAATAAGCTCATGAAGGAGTCAAACTTGCACCAACCAGAAGCAGGAAATGGACCGCTGACCGCGATTGAAAAGCGCGTCATCGCTGAGGCGGATACAAAAACACGGCCCGCAAAAATGAGGTTCAGAGAAGTTGCAGCCAAGTATAAACATTGCTGCGGACCACACTACAAAAGTGCAGCCGTGAACCCTTTGGCGCGGCATCGACAGGATTTACACTGATAGAAAGATAGAGATTTAGAGAGTTTTCAAAGTGGACTCAAAAGGAAGAACGCGACCCGTGTCTAAATTACGCGACCGCGAAGTTACCAGACGCAGACGCGGTGGAAGTTCCGCTAGGAGCTTGACAAGAGGTTCAGAGACTTGGCAAGTGAAACCTAACTGAGGAACGCGGTCCGCGAACATAATACGTGGCCGTGATTGAAGCCAACGCGGACGAGAATGTATTTACGCTGTCCGTGAAACCTAGTCCTGTCCAAGCCTAGATTTGAAGAAACGCGGTCCGCGCTCGTTATTGCGCGAACTCGAATGTCCAAGCGCTGAGGTGCCCATTTTTACGGTGTCAGCGAAACCTCCGTAGGGGCATTTTTTTCCAGAAAATTCAGCTGTGTATAAATAGATCTTTTTAACATTTTTAGGTTAAGTTTTTTATCAGGGAACACGTGAACAGCCGCACTTTACCATTTTGAGTAATTTTAGAGTATTGTTAGCTTCTATCTTTAGATTTTATTCTTGTATTTGAATTTTATGGCTTATATTACATCTCCATCTTTGATTTCTACCATTATTATGAGTAGCTATACCCCATAGCTAGGGTTGTGACCCAACCCTAGTGTAGATATTTAATGGGTGTTGAGTTTTAGGGCTTAATTGTTTATGGGTTAGTGATATTTAGCTTATTTAATGCTTTAATTGTAGAATTGGTGGTTGCAAACACCGATTCGTGCCTTTATAACTTAAGCTCTTCTTGAGAAAGAGGGAATAAGTCAAGGAAAAGTAGGCTAACAAGGAATTTGGGTGAATTCAAGAGATTGATAGTCCCTATTAAAGGGCTAAACCTAGAGATAGTAATACCCGACTTGAGCCACTTTCACTTGCATTGCTTGAACACCCATTGGGCTTGAGAAAGCCAAATCGGGCAGTCACTCAAACTAGAGAGAGGTATAGAGTGAGTATTTATGTGTGAAGGTTATATCACGACCCCAATCATGACAAGCTAGTCCTAGACTCTCGGCCCTATTAGATACTCGCCTAGGCGGAAGTCACTTCCCTAGTGCCTTTTATCACTTGAAAAACTCTCAAAAACATATTGTAGTTAGATTACTCTTTAGCATTCAGTAGTATAAAATTAGAATAGAAGCAATCCCAACCATGGTTAGAAGTGCAATTAGAAACAACACACACAACTAGATTAGGTAGAGACCCAACTCCCAACCAATATTAACTCCCTGTGGATATCGATCCCGACCTATCGGCTAAAACTGTATCGACCTCTCCTCGATACTTTATAGTGGTGTAGGGTTGGAACCGATCAGTGGGCGGCGGGGAACGTTCCTGAGGCCGTTTTTGAAGATGCTCATGTTAAAGCATGCGAGGCTCGTCTTGCCTGCGGCTATGACCCCGCGACACCGGAGGCCGGCGGGGATGCTGAGATTGAAGATGGGCTTTCTTCTGATGATGATAGTGCTGGAGGGGACGATGGTGGAGATGAGGCTGAGTGAAGTCTTGTAGATTTTTGTACTTAGCTTTATTTTTGTTGTTTTCTTTTGACATTGCTTGTCGTCGTTTTTTTTATGTGGGGGCCCGTTTTGGACTTTTTAATGCGTTTTTCCGCATGTACATCTTCTGATTTTTTAAAAGAAAGATCTTTAGATTTTCTCGTGGTGAGTCCCTAACTTTTAATTGAGAATTCGAGTGAGATCGAATTTCATCACGTTAATTCGAGCGAGGTCGAACCTAACTTTGTTAACTCGAATGAAGCCGAATTGTCTTGCTAATTCGAATGAGGTCAAATTTTACTTGTTACTTCGAACGAGGTCGAATACTTTCGCTTGGCGATGGTCGGGGGCCGCATGGGTGTAAATTCAAACGAGGTCGAATTGTGACCTGTAATGACTTCGAGCGAGGTCGAACCTTGACTTTGTAATTCGAACGAGGTCGAATTGTACTTTTGTTTGGCGATGGCCGAGGGCCCCATGGGTGTAAATTCGAACGAGGTCGAATTATGATCGGTAATGAGTTCGATGGAGGTCGAACCTTGACTTGGTAATTCGAACGAGGTCTTACTTTCGCTTGGCGATGGCCTGGAGCCGCATGGGTGTAAATTCGAACGAGGTCGAATTGTGACCCATAATGAGTTTGAGCGAGGTCGAAACTTGTCTTGGTAATTCGAACGAGGTCGAATTGTACTTTCGCTTGGCGATGGACGGGGGCCGCATGGGTGTAAATTTGAACGAGGTCGAATAGTGAACTATAATGAGTTCAAGCGAGGTCGAACCTTGACTTGGTAATTTGAACGAGGTCGACTTGTACTTTCGCTTGGTGATGGCTGGGGGGCCGCATGGGTGTAAAATCGAACAAGGTCGAATTGTGACCCGTAATGAGTTCGAGCGAGGTTGAACCTTGACTTGGTAATTCAAACGAGGTCAAATTCGCTTGGCGATGGACGGGGGCCGCATGGGTGTAAATTCAAACAAGGTCGAATCGTAATTTCGCTTGGCGATGGCCGGGGGCCTCATGGGTGTAAATTCGAACGAGGTCGAATTGTGAACCGTAATGAGTTCGAGCGAGGTCGAACCTTGACTTGGTAATTCGAACGAGGTCGAATTGTGAACCGTAATGAGTTCGAGCGAGGTCGAACCTTGACTTGGTAATTCGAACGAGGTCGAATTTCACTTGGCTTGGCGAAGTGCGTGTTTGGTGGAGTGGTAAGAATGTCCCATGTTGCCTTGCTTTCATTGGCGAATATCACTCGTTGATGCATTTTTTATGCATGCGTTGGGGTGAGTCCCAGTTTTTCTAACCTTTCTTTCATTGGAGAATATCATGTGTTGCTTCATAGTTTATGTATGCGTCGGGGTGAGTCCCAGTCAAACTAGTTCCTTCATTGCTTGTCCTAGAGAGACCGTTGACGGGATGGGCGATGAACTCATTACTTGGGCTTCTGGGCACCCTGGGACTCGACTAATATCACTCGTTGCTGCATTTTTTATGCATGCGTTGGGGTGAGTCCCAGTTTTTCTAACCTTGCTTTCATTGGAGAATATCATGCATTGCTGCATAGTTTATGTATGCATCAGGGTGAGTCCCAGTCTAACTAGTCCCTTCATTGCTCGGTCTGGAGAGACCATTGACGGGATGGGCGATGAACTCATTGCTTAGGCTTCTAGGCATCCTGGGACTCGACTAATTCAGACGAAGTTCGGATGTGATTCGTCGTATTTAGTCGGCAGAATTGGCGTAGCATCGCCATGGCAGGCATATGGGCAAGTTTTTCGTATTCGTGGTGTGCCTGTGTTGGGGATATTGTACGTTTCTTGGGCTCACCGCTCAATCCCAGTCTATGAAGATTGTTCCTTAATGATGTCAGCTTGTTCTGAGCCATTTGTCTGTTGTCTGTAGTATGGTATGGTGTGGGGAGTTTTCTCGATTTTCCGTTTGCCATGGCGGGGGGGGGGGACTTAGAGCCTGTACATCGATTAGACTTCATTCGTATATTTGGGAGGACGACCATGTTCTCTATTTTCCATAAGGGAATAACAGGTTAGGAGTAAATGGAATCATTTGTTACCTTGGTCGACTGGTTAACTGATGAATGAGAGGAATTGACCATGTTTCCTTCACCGGTTGCGCTCTTTAGACCTGGGAATTCCCTTCGCTTAGCGATGAACTAGGGATCGCGTCGCAGAGTGACTCGTCTTGTTGTACTGGTTTTAGGCCCGATGCCTGCTCCGCTTACAACCTCGTCATTGGTTGATCTTGGGCATCTCGTGGGTGGACGATCTACTCCACCCGTTAGGATCTCTAGTTTGAGTCCCAGTTCATCTCTGTCCCGGGCGCACAGAGATAACAGAAATGTGGTCCATACCACAAACGTGCAAACGAGGAGTATTTTAGCGGAAAATTACATAACAGGCATTGTCCCATATAGTAGGAGATAAGATGGTATGCGTAGGGTGTATAAGGTGCTGGGTGCTAACTTGGTAATGGGATTGTAGACGCGCTTGGTATGCGATAGTTGTAGTCCCGCTGTGATGGCTCATGCTCACAGTGCACCTGAACTACTGCTATGGTGCAGCGTAGTTCTCGCGTATGAACCAGGCATAACTCCAGTTTGGTGGTTTCGGGGGTTTACCGACCGGTTTCTCAAGTTGGCGTTTGTGATGAAAGGGTGAATCTTCACCGAATGAGGGATAGGGCTGAGGCTATGCTTGGATCTAGAGGGAACTACGACTTTTGGCTAGAAAATCCCCACAGACGGCACCAAAATGTTTGACTAAAATGTTTAAGGTCTTTTGTCAAACTAATTAAATAATAAGATAGAGGATAAATCTTAGCCAAGGATAATAAACTCTAGATCAATAAATGCTAATTGAGAAAAGTTGAGTAAAGCTAAGTCCATGAACTAATCAAGATTATGAAAAAGATCCAATGTATATGATGAGCTTACATTCTCTACACCCTTATAACATAATGTAAAATAAAGACGAAATAAAAGATTCACCATTAATGGCCACGGGATGTCTTTTTATTTATTCCACAACAATGGCTACAAAAATGGATAGCAAGGTTTTGAACCTTCTCTCCTTTACAAGATTGATTCTCCGATTCCCTCCTCCTGTCGGTGAAGAAGTGTGTGATTTGTGTATTCTCCCCCTTTCTTCTTTCTCCTCTTTCGTATATATACTAGGTATTTTTCTTTAACCCCCGTTCATTAGCTAGAGAACCTAAGTCATTGAATTGTACGACAAATTGACTTTCTGAAATACCATAACGTCCCCTTCGTCGTACAAGTGTTCAGAGTACGCGACCTCGGCCACACGGCCGTGGCCGAGGTGCTTGCCGCTATAGTCTTTTATGAATACGACTTTGGCCCAATTGACCTTATGTTGTTCCTCTTCACGCGGATTCTCATTTGGTCAGATTTTGACCCATATAAAAGCATTTCAGCAAAACCAAATATAAGTACAAAGACAACATATATAAAGCACAAAAAATCGAACTTTAAGTTGTAAAACTACATATAAAAATAGAGAAAGAAATTAACCCATAAATTGCAATATTTATTTGAAAACATAAAATGCATAAGCATATATAAGGTCTAAAAATTGGAATTCCGAGTTGTTAAATTACATAATAAAAGAGAGAAAAAAACTGACCCATAGTGACTTGTTTATAAAGCTGTTCACCCATTTGAATAATTTCTTTTTAGCTCACTCTGTCACGTGATGAAGATGATGTTGGATTCAATACCTACAAAACAAAAAAGTAAAAAAAAAAAACCTATAATTCATAAATCGCACTGTGCAAATGTAATAAAAAATGCGACAAAAAATAAAGGAGTTATAATTAATGATGAAGAGTTTTAAGAGACTATTTAAATCCTTTCTCAACTATAATGGACCTTTTAAAAAAAAAAAAAAATCATATTCTCGTTTCTTGTTCTAAATTAATTGAAGAAGAAACTTTTTATTTTTCTTTTTACTTGGTGTACATTTTTTGAAATAGAAAAATTTATTATTGCACCATATTGTGATAATTACTTTTTTAGTTGAAGTTACTCGTATTGCGTATATTTCAATTTTGTCGTACATTCCCACAAGAAGTTACTCCTTCAAGATAGAGCTTTTCTTTTACTTTCTCACTAGTGTTAGAACCCGTGCGATACACGTATAATTTGGTAAAATATTAATCTTATAAAATTATAATTTTATATATCATATTATTTTAATAAATACTAGTTATTATTTTATTATTGAATATAGTGTACATAAAAATAATAAAATTTATACAAAATCAAAGGATACAAAGTACTATAGTAATCAAACAAATTATTTATTCTTTATTAAATTAGCAAGTACTTAGTACTATACATTTACTAATGTGACTTTTTATTAACTTGTTAATTGGCGAAATATTTTCATAACACTTATGTTTTAAAAAGAACATAAGTGTATATTTTCTTATTTTGGAAATATTATTTTTATACTTATGTTATATTGTTCAAAGTTCTTTAATTTTTTAAATTTATCAATAATTTTATTGAGTGTTATTTATTTATATTTTCTTTATTTATCAATTAAAATTATAAATAATATAAAACTATATTTATTCATCTCTTTTCGTACATTCTTTTCTAATATAATATTTGATTAGTTTTCTCATTTTATATTTTACTGAACATTATGGAAATAGTTTTTTATATTTATGTTATACTGTTCAAAATTCTTCAATTTTCAAAATTTATCAATTTTATTGAGTATTATTTATTAATATTTTATTTATTTATTAGTTAAAATATAAATATTATAAAATTATCTTTATCCATTTCTTTTCATACATTCTTTTCTACTGTAATATTTGATTAATTTTCTCATTTTATATTTTACTAAAAATTTAAATAATATAAATTTTATTCTAAATTATAATTTTTAATTCATCAAAAGTATAAAGAGATAAGCCTTTTATTATTTTTATAAAAATCTACTAATATTTTTAGTAATTAATAATTTGTGTTTTATATATAATATATTATCTTATGTATAATATTGTAATAGTTTCTTTATATTTTGTTATTTTTCATTATGAAATTATGAATTCTATTTATTAAATAAATCTTCCTACATGATAGATTTAATTAGTATATATATATTTTTAGGCTATCACTTGATTTGTTTTTAATATTCTTCCTTTATGACTATTCTGTTATTATAACTTTAGTTATGTGTATATGTACGACTTTTCTCGTAATAATTTTAACTATAAGTCTCTTCATACACACACACACACTCTCTCTCTCTACTATATTAGAAAGAAATTACTCTCCAATTTGTATTGATAGTTTTTGTTTTTTGTTATTTTTGTTTCTTACTGTAAAATAATTTTAAAACTCCAACTTGAAACTACTCCCCAATTTGATTGAGTGGTTTATTTTTACATATTTCCGTCTTTTTATAGATAAATTATAATATATCTATATTTATTAATTCAAGTACTGTATTTGTAGGCATGTAAATTTTATTAGAATTAAATTTATTAAAAAATTTGGACTATATTTTATATTCAAGATATATTGGTCCAAATAAATATTATGGGCTAATATAACTGAACTAGTTATACAAGTCCAACATATATGGATTAAGTAAATAAGTCTTAATTCATTGGGCTAACCCATTTAATTGAGCTACAAATGATGAGCGCACTTCATTTGGCCCAATATGCCATCTTCCTAGAAGCCTAGTTTGGTGCCACGTGTCAAATGACGTGGCGCGCCAAGTCAAACAGAAGAGCCAATGGGATTATGCCACGTGTCAAAATGACAAGGCATGCCAAGTCACATTAAATGGCCAATGAAATCGCGCCACATGTGCAAGTGACATGTTCTGGCCAATCAAATGTGACCTTGTCACACTTCAGTTTGATTGGTCGGAAAGAGTTTGTTCTTATCATAACTCTTCCCTCCCACAACTATAAATAGGGGTCTTCATAACCTATATTAGACACCAGAAGTTATATCAAGAAGCAAGAGGGAGCTCGTGGATAAAACGCTGCGGATTTCTCTAAAAGCTACAAGCATTCAAGTGTTCTAAGGATTAAAAGATCAAGACGAAGATTCAAGAACAAGCTGCAAGCCCTTGAATTAAAAGTACGTCAAGATCAAGATCAAGCTTCAAGCACTTGGATTAAAATAAAATAAAATTCAAGATTAAGCTCGGAGGCTAATTTATTTACTGTTGAAAAGAAGAATCAGAGGATTCATAGAGATTGTAACACTCAAATATTTGAAATAAAATACTATGAATGTTGCGATATTTTTCGGTCTTGATTTTATTTTCTCGACGCAAATTTATTGTCTACAGTATAAATTTAAAAAAAAAAATTAGTTAGCAAGATAATTTATTTTGTCTTAACAATGCCACTTGGCTTTTTGTGGTTATACCACTTGTCTTAATATAGTGCTTTTGCTTCTCTTATTCTATATAGATAGTGTCACGACCCAAATTTCCCTCCGTTGGGTATCTTGACGGCACCTAGTCTTAAGGACTAGGTAAGCCTAATATTCATGGAATAACAACAATAATAATAAAATCTAATATTTTTCTAAAATAATTAATTATTTATACATTGTATAATCCCAAAACCCCGTAGTACAAGTCATAAGCTTTATAGAGTTTACCATAATTTCTAACTACAATTGTTTGAAAACAAATAAAACAGTGTGAATGCAAAATAGGAAGGTGACTCTGAAGCCTGCGAACGCGAGGACAAGTTTACCTTGAGTCTCCTCGGCAAGAATCCACACAGCTACTAACGATTAATACCTGGATCTGCACAAAAAAATATGCAGAAGAGTAGTATGAGCACACCACAGCGGTGCCCAGTTAGTATCAAGACTAACCTCGGTGAAATAGTAACGAGGACTGGTTAAGACGCCCAATGGTCTAATAAACTGGTCAAGTATCAATATAGGAATAAAGAAAAAAAAATGATGCATACATAAAGGCTACGCAATATAGCTAACAACACAGTAAATTCGATAAAGAAGGAAAACAACAAGTATCAACGGAAACCATGAAAACAACACAAAGATCGCATAGAGCACAAACAATTTGAAATGTTAATATACAATACGGACAGGTAATGACTCCACAACTTCGGCCACTTCTACATCAAATTCGTATTCATATCCACGAGGTTCCGAACCTCGGACAAATCACCATTTACGGGTCCCAATATTTGAACCCTAACACTTGACATCTTGCGCCCTCATTCGAGTACTAACTGCACGGACAGCTCACGTGACAATTGGGTCATCCCCACCCATACGGTAAGTACAACAAGAGTATCTATACTCGACAACAACAAAGAGCCCTTAATCCATGACTAGTACTTAACTGCGTGTATTCTTGTGCAGGTGTCCTAACATGTTTCAACAACCCATAAGTATAAGGAAAGAAAAGGGAAACATGTACATTGTCATCTCATATATTTCCACACCAATAATCTCACACCGTAAGCGTTCCAGTTGTCACGACCCAAACAGATGGGCTGCGACGGGCACCCGGTACCTTACCCAACCGAGTACCAATGTAACGTATCTTTCTTATTACATCATTACATACACATGACATACGGTCCTAATAGGCCAACATAATCCTTTATAAACCCCAAACATCGGTCGGCCAAGCCGTACAATCCTTTATATACACGACATATGTCTACAAGCCTCTAAGAGATATAAATATCATAAAGGTCGGGACAGAGTCCCGCCTTACCAAACAATACGTGTCTAAATCATACTAACCAACGAGGAACTCCGAAGCAAATGGAGCACACCATTCCGCTGAGCTGATAGCCTACTTAGAGGGCTCTCGACCTGTCTATCAGGACCTGCGGGCATGAAACGCAGCATCCCCAGGCAAAAGAGACGTCAGTACGAATAATGTACCGAGTATGTAAGGCACATAAATAAATACATAACAGACATGGAAGATATATAGAGTAATTGACTCAATCTGTATGTCTGGATAACTCTATAAATAATAAATCACTTTTAGCATCATGCATATGCGTATGAATGTCATGTCGTGCATAGGTATATGTTTCATAACATCATCAGCCTCTGAGGGCATCCCATCATATCATATCGGCCACTGTGGGCAAAATCATCATCGTATACCAGCTGATCAGGTGGTGGTGCGTATATAACGCCATAACCTTTCCCATATCCCATATACATATATATACATACATATATACGCGTATATAATGCCGTTTGAATATACATACATATATACGCGTATATAACGCCGTTTGAATCATATTTCAGCCACTGTGGGCAACATCATCATCATATACCAGCTGATCAGGTGGTGGTGCGTATATAACGCCGTAACCTTTTCCCATATCCCATATACATATATTTACATATATACACGTACATAACGTCATCTGGTCATGGGTTAATGCACATGCATAAATGCATAAAATGCATAAGAAATACATTAATAAGATTTTCTCAAAATGCCATAAAAATCAATATGCCTTTCGGACAAACATTATCAAATACGTATTTTCCTGGGACCCACAAACAGAAAATAATAATAATTCTCATGGGGAATCAAGAATGTAGACACCCCTACTATTTCTATGAATAGAGTAATTTATAGAAACTGTGCATTTGCTCGTTTCTTTAATATAATTTGGACCATGCCAAAATAAAGAAGGGATAACTTTAACATACCTGGACTGATTCTCATTTGCGAAAACACATAACGGCGGATCGAAGTAAGAAAAAATCCGTATGATATTCTCGAGAAATATTATTCTGTGCTTCCTTAAAATTGCATCTTTCACATATTCGGACCTTGTATGAATTTTCTCGAAGCAAATTTCACATTCCATCTCTTGCGTTCTTGGTTACTGGATTTGGTCTTGATACAAGATATCACATTTTGGATTCTTGAAATCTCACTTAATAAAAGTAGAGATGAGGTTCATGTTTTTAAGACACAATGAGTCTTGGGATTAATTTTTCAAAAAATCTAGACTAGCTAGCTTGTTAACTTCATGTTATTTAATCTACTTTAGTTGTTACCTTTGTTCTGTTATTTATTGAAGGAGAATGGAGGTGGCAAGAAAGAATCTCCAGTTGAATATTTGTACATATTAATGGATATGAAGCTCCGGCTTTGCATTTTCTGTGTCATTTGTGTATTAACAGTAGTTGATTCCTTTTTTCTTATAATGGTATATAATTGACATTAGAAGATTTTTGTCAAATCCTCAAACCTTGCCACCTATATATTTAACTTAAGAGTCATACATACGGATTTTTGGGGTGTTGCCACGTTGATTTTTTTTATAAGACTTATCCAAAAAATGATCTACTTATAATTACATGGTTAATCTTCCACCAAAAATCCACAATTAACCAAATATTCACATAATTGAGAATTATCTCAAATTACTTAAAATACTACTTACTTTTATCACACTTTATACACCTTACTATCATGGCCATGTGGTACCTTGTATGGTACTAATCCATAAATATCGGGTATTTTAGCTCGGGTCGTATTTTATCTCAAAATGTCAAACTTCGACAAAATTTATTTTCTTCGATTTGCTTACCCTCTCACCTTCACGAATTTACTCATCACTTATAATCTTAAAATAATCTCATTCTCGAACTTACGTTGATTAACTTACGACAAAACTTTAACGTTCGAAAATGCGGGATGTAACATTTCATTTCCGAGCTTCCACTAATTTATTTATGGCGTACTTTCACGTACAAAAACATGGGGTGTAACATCATTCCCCCCTTTGAAACATTTGTCCTCGAATGTTGACTGATGCACTTATCATTCTCATAACCCACAGCTCTTGCGAATACTTTAATATTCTCCTTTCCATTTAGACAACTGTTCTTTGAATACATTCAAAGGCCAGGGCATTCCCCCTTTAACCCTCGTTCCTCCAGCTCTTAGCCAATCTCTAGGCCTTACTTTGTGAACATATACAAAATTATGTCAAGTTGTTACTCTGGACGTCATTATCTTTACTACATCTAAGTAGGTTACACTATACCATAAACCATAACTCTTACTTCGATTTATTGTTATTGAGGTCTGCGACCAAACTCCAGGTTACCCTTGTTGCTTATCTTATATGCATAAAGCTAAGTCTTTTAACGCTTCTTCATTACTCTTCATCTTTAGAATGACAGCCTAATCTCGTCTCATACTTGTGTGATTTTTGTCCACCCATTGTTGATTCACCTCAATATTGATCTACGATCTACCACTGATAACTTCTCTTATGTAATACTGCCGCTACGGATCACGTCTCATCGGGGACATCTGGAGTAACTAGATTGATCCACGTGAGGGCGATACTGTACTTCCATAACCCTACTTAATAGCATCCCAATGTGATTCACCTTACGTGGGTATTTTAATCCTATATAATTTATGAAATCATTACTCAATCGAAGGCCCAAAACGTCATCCTTCATCTGTCACCATTACACCCTCATTCTACTACCAGGGCAACATTCCATCTTTTCTAAATGCTACTAGTCTTAGACTCATTTGAGTTCATTCAGGCTATAGTGAGATTTCTATAACTTAGAGAAACCAGCAGCTCTTCTTGTTTTCATGGGCTTAATCCCGCGGACTTATCCATTCTCGTCACCTTCTCCTTCGCCTTTTCTTATCCTTACTCCCGTCTTCCTAAAACCTTATCTCTCTACCATACGTTATCTTGCGACCTATACGTACCTTTTTATACTATTCACAACCTTCCTTCAACTTGCTTGCACCATATATTCCCTTGTGTTATTCTGGAACATCAAGAGAGACATCACATCGTCTCTAATTCCTCGTTACTCTTTTAACCAGACCTCTCAGTACCTAGCAACCTTGGGCTGAAAGGTATGCCACTGACAACGCTGCTATTATTCCTGGATACTGAATCCCAGCGCTTCTAGCCTTCTTATCCGCAGTATGGACTATTCATAACCTTTTGTATTTGAGTATCTTGTACGTTGCTCACTTTTTCCCTCACATTCTTCTATATCTTTTATAACCTCCCTTCCACATAGGTATAATTCACACCACAAATGAAGCTCTATTATAATACTACAATCTGGTGGAAGCTTCATACTGAGTTCTTATTACTGGATTTATCGTAGAGTCATTATAGACTATGGTTGTTGTACTATCTCTACCGTACCACTAATTTTAAGGGAGATCTTGCAATGTTCTTGATCACGATGTTTCTAATTTTCTGGGTCCAATAATCAGACTCCTGATTACTTAGTTGATGTAACTCTTCAGTTTCCTCTCCTCTCTGTTCAACCTTAATAGCCTTTCATGTGCTTGAGAAATATGCATGATACAACCCTTTAATAATTTAATCCTTCGTTTATGACCTGGGCTCAGTTCTTTCATTTGACGTATACCAGAATCTTCTACGGATGTATATGCTGCATGTATAAAACTCCGAACCCTTAAGTGAGTTCATAACATAACCAACTCTGGATCATTGATCGAATAATTTCTTTTGTTACATTTTAGCTTTCTTTCAACGTAAGCTATTTCCTTTCCTGGTATTTCTGCCCCTTGTTGCGTCCATACTTGGCTTATCTTGGTTTCCACGCATGCTATGGTTTTCATGCAACTCATGTGACCTTCGAATTTTTACTTTTAATTTTTTTTTCTTCCCGTTCATTAACCATGGTAGGGGCCACTTTTCTTTGGAGTGCTTACAATGTTGTTGTGAGACAGTTGTTACACGACCCTTTCCTTTTTAGGTCGTTGTGCTTAGGTTGAAACCTTCTTCCTTGTTTCCCCAGCTAGTCTTTCATTGTAGTACTTAGGGAGAACCCTTAACTCTCGTAAAGTTGTAGGCTTATTACGGACCTTTTTGATGTCCTTACTTGCCTATAATCATCCGTAGTTGCCTATTTCCATGCCCCTGTGCTTGTATGGTTGCTTCTAAACAGATATTTTGACTATCTTCCCAGTAGCACTTTCTTTTATCCCCGTAACACTCATACGGTATCTTTAACTACCCCGACTCTTGTTTGAATATATATCTTTGAGTATTATAATAATATTCTTCGAGGCTGAATTCTCCATGTTGGGTTCTACTATGTTTATCATACACGATCTAATGACTCATCTGTAACCTCTTGTTTAGCCATAACTGGGATATTCCTAACCAATTACTAACTACTCATTAGCCCATTCTCATATCAATATTCCTCGTAATCTTTCTTAGGTTATTTCCTTCGTCGTAACTTATGTCTTGCACTGGCTCCTTATATATTAATAACAGCTCGGGCAGGAACCTTTACTTCCTCTCCTTGACGTCATGCTTGCACAATATTCTTGAATCGTAGCGTATAAGTGCCATCTCATTCATCTTTCATTTACCTCATTCTTACTTTACCATTTCATAGTCACTCCTACTTAATTCTGACTTAATTCCACATTATTCCATATTCCCCCCTTTAGGGGTGTACTAAGACTTGAATATACGAAGACCTGCCTATAGATGTTTTTCCTCTTCATCTTTGGCGTCCTTTCACATCACCAATGACCCTTACTTGCCTTACGATAATCCTTCTGTATCAAGGATAACAAAATTCCATACTCGCGAGGGTGACACTTAATGTAACTGGTACCTACAGTCCCTTAAGCTTAACTTTTCTTACAGTACTTGCTTTAGGGAAGCGTCTTCCAGAATGACCATTCTCTGATTTTCTCCTGAATCTTCTTATGTTGTCCATTCTACTACCGCTGGAATGAAATCTGAAATTCTTATAAGGCCGACTATTATCAAATCACCCAGTCCCTAATTTATGTTTAGTTTATCTTGTTCACCAATCCATATTGGTTTCTATTATTCAGGGGTTTTAACTTTTCCTTCAGGTAGTCGCACTGGAGTCACAAACTTGTTTCTTGAAATGAGGATATGACTTTATGGACTATACTCTTTTGTTGTCTCAAAGCCTATCACCTCTTGTCTTTTCCTTTACTTGACTGTAGATTCTGCAATACTGTCACTTTTTTGATCTACCGTTGTCATCCACGTATCATATCATACTCATAATGCATCATTAACTCTTTTCTTATTTCCTGCTAATATTTATGCTTACCACTTTATTCTGAAAACTCGAACAAGACACTCTTTTGCTTTCAGCTTCCCTTTGCTCCATCTAGTTGCTCTTCAAGTTGCTTAACATTCTTGCTTTACTAGGGACGCAAGCCACACTAAGGTAGTATATATCCCCTCAAGGCTTATAGTGCATGTCTTTGTAGTACTTATATCTGGCTGCACTATTTTAGAGTGTACCATCTGGGTGTCTCATAAAGANNAGCATATCTGGAATGGGAGCGACCAATTATATATACCTCTGTTACTATTGAATATAACTCAAAAAGCTTATGTTTCTCTGCCTCAATTATAAACGTTGTTAACCTTCATTAACTGGGTACCTCGTACCCTTTTTCACCTTGCTCCTTTTACTTACTGAAACTTGTACTTACCTTCTTAATCTCTCATTGTCCTTCACCATAAAGATGGATAAGCGTTCTTGCCTTAAGGCTTCTTATCAGGAAGCTTACACCTTTCAGTACACCCATGATCTCCTAAAAACCTCACATTTACTTATCGTAGGCATCATACAAAAATTCAATTCCTCCGACTCAGCTTTTTCTCAACTATCTCTCTTTCCAACCTTCTTTCCGGATATAGGCATCGTCTTATTACGAATAGAATAGAATTTCGAAATTTGAATTCTTATAAGTGATCTCGACCACACGATCTAGAGTAAGAAGAAAGAATGACAATCCTAAATGCCCTGTAGCCTCCTGCTTATAAGTGTGGTGCACGACACACCCATAAACAAGACTCTACTAGACACGGCTTGTAGACTCCCTAGGACAGAACTGCTCTGATACCACTTTTGTCACGACCCAAACGGATGGGCTGCGACGGGCACCCGGTACCTTACCCAACCGAGTACCAATGTAACATATCTTTATTATTACATCATTACATACACATGGCATACAAAAATAATCCTCTATAAACCCCAAACATAGGCCGGCCAGGCCGTACAATCCTTTATATACACGACATATGTCTACAAGCCTCTAAGAGTATATAAATATCATAAAGGTCAGGACAGAGTCCCGCCTTACCAAACAATATGTGTCTAAATCATACTAACCAATGAGCAACTCCGAAGCAAATGGAGCGCACCAACATCTTCAGCTGAGCTGATAGCCTATTTGGAGGGCTCTCGACCTGTCTATCAGGACCTGTGGGCATGAAACGTAGCGTCCCCAGGAAAAAGGGTCATTACGAATAATGTACCGAGTATGTGAGGCACATAAATAAATACATAAGAGACATAGAAAAGATATAGAGTAATTGACTCAACATGTATGTCTGGATAATTCTATAAATAATAAATCACTTTAAGCATCATGCATATGCGTATGAATGTCATTTCGTGCATAGGTCTATGTTTCATAACATCATCAGCCTCTGAGGGCATCCCATCATATCATATCGGCCACTGTCGGCAAAATCATCATCGTATACCAGCTGATCAGGTGGTGGTGCGTATATAACGCCGTAACCTATTCCCATATCCCATATACATATATTTACATATATACGCGTATGTAACGTCATCTGGTCATGGGTTAATGTACATGTATAAATGCATGAAATGCATAAGAAATATGTTAATAAGATTTTCTCAGAATGCCATAAAAATCAATATGCTTTTCGGACAAACATTATCAAATACGTATTTTCCTGGGACCCATGAACAGAAGATAATAATAATTCTCATGGGGAATAAAGAATATAGACACCTCTACTATTTCTATGAATAGAGTAATTTATAGAAATTGTGTATTTGCTCGTTTCTTCAATATAATTTGGACCATGCCAAAAGAAAGAAGGGATAGCTTTAACATACCTGGACTGATTCTCTTTTGCGAAAACACATAACGGCGGATCAAAGTAAGAAAAAATCTGTATGATATTCTTGAGAAATATTATTCCGTGCTTCCTTAAAATTGCATCTTTAACATATTCGGACCTTGTATGAAGTTTTCCAAAGCAAATTTCACATTCCATCTCTTGCGTTCTTGGTTACTGGATTTGGTCTTGATACAAGATATCACATTTTGGATTCTTGAAATCTCACTTAATAAAAGTAGAGATGAGGTTCATGTCTTTAAGACATAATGAGTCTTGGGGTTAATTTTTCAAAAAATCTGGACTAGCTAGCTTGTTAACTTCACGTTATTTAATCTACTTTAGTTGTTACTTTTGTTCTGTGTTATTTATTGAAGGAGAATGGAGGTGGCAAGAAAGAATCTCCAGTTGAATATTTGTATACACTTAATGGATGTGAAGCTCCGACTTTGCATTTTCTGTTGCATTTGTGTGTTAACAGTAGTTGATTCCCTTTTTCTTATAATGGTATATAATTGACATTAGAAGATTTTTGTCAAATCCTCAAACCTTGCCACCTATATATTTAACTTAAGAGTCATACATAGGGAATTTTGGGGTGTTGCCACATTGATTTTTTTATAAGACTTATCCAAAAAATGATCTACTTATAATTACATGGTTAATCTTCCACCAAAAATCCACAATTAACCAAATATTCACATAATTGAGAATTATCTCAAATTACTTACAATATTACTTACCTTTATCAGACTTTATACACCTTACTATCATGGCCATGTGGTACCTTGTATGGTACTAGTCAATAAATATCGGGTATTTTAGCTCGGGCCGTATTTTATCTCAAAATGTCAAACTTTGACAAAATTTATTTTCTTCGATTTGCTTACCCTCTCTGCTTCACGAATTTACTCATCACTTATAATCTTAAAATAATCTCATTCTCGAACTTACGTCGATCAACTTACAACAAAACATTAACGTTCGAAAATACGGGATGTAATATTTCATTTCCAAGCTTCCATTAATTTATTTATGGCGTACTTTCACGTACGAAAACACGGGGTGTAACACCAGTACACAGTATCAATAACAAGGAATGCCCCCAGGCCAACACAAGTATCAAAAACAATCCCTGACATAGCCCACCTTGTCTCACCACATGTGCAATAGTAAAGTATATGCCCGCCTTGTTTCGCCACACGTGCATAAGCATGTTCACACCTTGTCTCGACACATGCGCAACCCACATATATATATATATATATATATCTCGCTTTGTCACGCCGTATGTGCAATACCAATATAAACACGGCACGGCAGAAAACTCGTGCAAATCCCCATATCAACAATCGCACGGCAGAAACCTCGTGCATCACAATAACCACAACAACACGTCAGAAAACTCGTGCATCACAATAACCACAACAACACGGCAGAAAACTCGTGCGTCACCACAACAAGTACAACAACAACAATGGAAATAGTTCAAGATACAATAAATACATCAACTCAAGAACCTTCGATCACAAGATAGGCAAAACTATTTCACGAGTAATAAACATAATAAGAAAAACTATTTCACGAGTAATAAACATAATAAGGAAAACATAATAACAGTCGCACCAAAATGCACGGGTTAACAACAAAAAGTCAACTCGAATCCGATAACTCTATTTACGGGAAAGTCAACTAAGGTATAGTCTATCCAAACATCCTTTAAGGTCAACATTTTAAAGCGTATTCAACAATTTCATTTAAGGACAAGCAACGTGAAAATAATCATAACATCAGTTAAGACCAAACCACTATAGAATGAGATGAAGATAATTACAATTAGAGATAGGCAGTTAAGAAGACATAGCATGACAGTAAAAAGGAAATAAAATTTTTAGATAAGTCAATAGGAAATAGGAGTAAATCTAAAAGTAAGAAATTCTACATTTAAGCAAATAAAGATGAAACTAGAAATTAGGAAATTCAATCATGCCAAGGACAATTCATACTCGGCGAATATTAGGACCTAAGATTCCTAAAGGGACAACTTTCCACAAATAAGTTCGAGCACGCACTCGTCACCTCGCATACACGGACTACAATCAACATAGAAGACTCAAATCCTAAGGGGTAATTCCCCCACATAAGTTTAGGAAAGATACTTACCTCAACCGCTCAAATCAACTTGAAATCACGTTCTTGCCACGAGTATCTGACTCCACATGGCCCAAATCTAATCAAATCAGTAACATCGTGTAAATAATACTACAAGCAACTAGTTTAACTAATAAATTCGAAGCTAAGATGTGAAATTAGGAAAATTACCCAAAAGTCCCCCGGGCCCACGTCTCGGAAACAAGCGAAAGTTAGAGTTTTTTAACACCCATTCACTCACGAACTCACTCGAACAAGAATCATCAAAAATTGACGTCAAAATCTCATTAAATTCTCAAATTTTTATTTGGGGAACCTCCCTCCCATTTTCATGATTTTTCACCCAAATTCATTGATTAGACTGAAGAAATTGCTATGGATTAATGATATACCAGTAAAATAAGGTTAGGAATCGTTACCTATGAATCTTCTCCTCAAAACCCACTCAAAATCGCCAAATCCCGAGCTCCAAACCGTTTTAGGAACTATGAATCTCAAACCCTCGAATTTTGGTATAAACTGCCCAGCGATCCCGCACCTGCGCCCCCTTGGACCGCACCTGCGGAAAATACATCGTAGGTGCGAAATCTCACTAAAAGGGCTGGGGCCGCATTTGCAGCTCTGCACCTCCGAGCCTGACTGACCTAGGTCAAATCCTCACCTGCAAGGCCCTCCACCGCACCTGCGTGTCTGCACCTGCGGCTCCCCATCCGCAGGTGCGAAACAGCAGAACCAGAAATTCTTCAGCTAGTTTTCTAAGTCCAAAATCATCCCGTTGAGCATCTGAAACATCCCCGAGGCCCTCGAGACCTCAACCAAACTTACCAATCAGTACTAATACCTTATCCAAACTTAGTTGAGCCTTCAAAATACATCACATTACATCAAAATGTCCAATTATGCATGGATGCAAGCCTAAGAACTTATGAAATTTCCAAAATCCACAATCAATGCCGAAACACGTCAAAACTAGTCCGAAGGACTTCAAATTTTTCACACAGGTTACAAATGACACTACGGACCTACAGCCACTCTCGGAATTCCATTCCGAGCCCAATACCAAAATTTTCACCTATCGGCCAAAATCGCCAAAATTTTGACTTTCGCCAATTCAAGCCTAAATGTACCACAGACCTCGAAAACACATTTCGGACGCGCTCCTTAACCCAAAATCACCACACGAAGCTACTGAAATCATCCATAACTTGTTCTGGAGCCGTTTACATAAAAGTCAAAATCCGGTCAAAACTTTACTATTTAAACTTCCAAAACAACAGTATTTCTTCCAATTCGACTCTGAATCATTCGGTAACTGAATCCAACCATGCACGCAGGTCGATGTACACAATGCGAAGCTGTTCAAGACCTTATGCCACCGAACGGAGCTTAAATTCTCAAAATGACCGGTCGGATCGTTACATTATTCCCCTCTTAAACAAACATTCGTCCTCGAACGTGCCAAGATTCGCCTCGAACTCATCCAATCACTGAATGCACACTTCCAAAATACACTCGCGGGTGATCCCACATCACCCCAATCTACATAATCCTAACGACACCTTATAAACTGCTATTTAGCCTTTCTACTAACACCGATAAGCCTCAGACCTCAAATTCTCACCTTCTCTTCATTTCCACAAGACCCGATTCTAAATCCATATACAGTATCAGTCTCAACCAGCTACATCAACTCATGCCTAGACCCACAAGGTAAGACCACACAACATAACACACCATAGATGGGTCTTTACTAACACTTCTGATCACAATAGCTGCCCGAAATCAACCCAGCACCGACAATTAGCCTCATATCCGATATAACTCTATTTCAAATCTCCATCACACTCATCATAATGCAAGAAACACGAAGACCTCATACTTTGACACCCGAATCACCAAACCACAACTAACACCACCGGGCACACATTCCGCAAGCTAAAACCCAAGGAGCGCAGAACGAAAATGATTGAATACGAAAAGAGAACACATAAGGAAACTATCAAACAAGCCTGACAGACACAACTCTCTATCAATGCTAACCTACAAAACAATATAAAAATGAAAGAATCAAAGCATATAAAGGAATCACAAGGACCCTGTACTGATATAATCTTCTATCACGGTACACAGCCCGGTTCAAACACTTCAAATCAAACGAAATCACGAGGGTTTCGCCCTCAACTCTAAATCACAAATACGATATATATAACCCACCAACTGGAACTTTTCACTAGATCACTTCCTTCAACAAAATTACAACACGTGCTAGCCCCCACATCGGTGGAGCATAAGAATCACAACTCGTAACCACTATACTCAGGAATCACATCAAGCCTATGTATTGGACAACAAGATTTTACTACTAGTCTCATATCTCTCATTAATGAATAGAAACAAACAATAGACATGGTCTACCACTCACAGAATCTGCCAACATGAGCAAACACGAAAATAGGCTGCAAAGCATAAAACTCACTCATAAACGAAACAACAATGAGGGAACTCGTCGGCCAGCAGAGCTATAATGAATTTCAAACGGTTCCCCTCTGTAACAAATCAAAACATACATGTACTATAACATCTAGCACAACGGCCTCCAGCCTACTATACGAAACACATCAACGGGCCGAGCCTCCCCCTCTTGGGCGCCCTCTACTCACCTGAATGCCCTGCTGTAACACATCTGCCCGGAGCCTGGGACAATCTCTCACCCTGTGGCTGGTATCTCCACACTCAAAACAACCTCTCTGCTGACGTGGTTGTGGAAACTGTACGGTGCGAGTACTCTGAGATCCATGAGTACCTGAAACTCCATGCGAATCCGGTAATGCAAATTGAACTGGCTGACCCACAAAACCTCTACCGTGTCGTACCCTGCCTCCATAATAAGGACCAATAGATCTCTTCGGCCTACGAGGCCTCCTCATCTCTCTTCCCTCTCTCTCCTGGCCTCGTCTATCCTCCCTCTCACAGCCCCGCCTGACATCTCTCTCACAGTCCCGCCTATCATCCATCTCATGATCCATCATGCCTTCAACTCTGCGAGCAATCCCTACCACCTGCTGAAATGAAACATCCGACTCTAACTCCCAAGCCATGCTGAACCGAATATCATGCTTGAGGCCCTCAATGAATCTACGAACACGCTTTCTAACTGTAGTAACCAAATCAGGTGCATTCCTGGCCAAATCACTGAATCTGACGGCATACTCTGATACTGACATAGTGCCCTGGCAAAACCGCTCAAACTCCGCACGCCATGCATCTCGGAGGGACTGAGGTACAAACTCGCTCAAAAACATCTCTGAAAACTAACCCCATGTAAGTGAAGCTGACTCGGCCGGGCTATCCAACTCATATGCGTGCCACCACTGATAAGAAGCTCCCCTGAGCTGAAACGTAACGAAAGCAACCCCGCTCATCTCCATAATACCCATAGTACAAAGAATGCTGTGACATTCCTCCAGGAAACCCTGGGCATCATCTATCGCCAATCCACTGAAGGTACGAGGGTGGTACTTCTTGTACCTCTCAAGTCTAAGTTGTTCTTCATCAAATGTTGCTGCCCTAACCACAGGCAGAACTGGGACCACAGGTTGTGCTGCCATGACACCTGGAACCTGACCAACATAATCTCACTGCTCTTGAGTGTGGGCGATGGGAGTCTGAGCTCCTCCCCCGCTCTATGAAGTAGCTGGTGCACCCAGAATCAACCCTGCCTGAGTCAAGGTACCAATCATATCCCGGAACTGTGCCAAGGTCTCCTAAAATCAGGGTGTAACAACAGGCACCTCCGGTGCCTGCCCCCCAACTGGAACTGTTGGCGGCTCCTCAACGGCTGCTCTGGCAGGTGCTCTAGCTGCGGCACGTGCCCCTTGTCGGCCTCAACCTCTACCTCTACCCCTGGTGGCATTTTCTCCAGGGGTAACTTCCTCAGGATCTGGAGCTCACGTCCTCACCATCTATGAGAGAATGGGATGATAAATTTCAAACTTCAAGATCAATGAACTTGCACGATAGGAATGAAGGAGTGAAGTTATCCTAATAGTTCTGAAGCCTCTCAAAGATAAGTACAGACGTTTCCGTACCGATCCGCAAGACTCTACTAAACTCGCTTATGACTTGTAGCACCTATGAACCTAGAGCTCTGATACCAGCTTGTCACGACCCAAATTTTCCTCTGTTGGGTATCGTGATGGCACCTAGTCTTAAGGACTAGGTAAGCCTAATTTTCATGGAATAACAACAATAATAATAAAATCTAATATTTTGCTAAAATAATTAATTCTTTATACATTGCATAATCCCAAAACCCGGTAGTACAAGTCATAAGCTTTATAGAGTTTACCATAACTTCTAATTACAACTGTTTGGAAACAAATGAAACAGTGTGAATGCAAAATAGGAAGGTGACTCTGAAGCCGGCAAATGCAACGACAGGTTTACCTTGAGTCTCCTCGGCAAGAATCCGCACAACTACTAACGATTAATACCTGGATTTGCACAAAAAATGTGCATAAGAGTAGTATGAGCACACCACAACGGTGCCCAGTAAGTATCAAGACTAACCTCGGAGAAGTAGTACGCGGACTAGTCAAGACACCCACTGGTCTAATAAACTGGTCAAGTATCAATATAGGAATAAAGAAAAAAAATGATGCACACATAAAGGCTACGCAATATAGCTAACAACACAATAAATTCGATAAAGAAGGAAAACAACAAGTATCAGCAGAAACCATGAAAACAACACAAAGATCGAATAGAACACAAACAATCTGAAATGTAAATATACAATACGGACAGGGAATGACTCCACAACTTCGGCCACTTCTACATCAAGTTCTTAGTCATCTCCACGAGGTTCCGAACCTCGAAAAGATCACCATTTACGGGTCCCAATATTTGAACCCTAACACTTGACATCTTACGCCCTCATTCGAGTACTAACTGCACGGACAGCTCACGTGACAATTGGATCATCCCCACCCATACAGTAAGTACAACAAGAGTATCTATACTAGACAATAACAAAGAGACCTAAATCCATTACTAGTACTTAACTATGTGTATGCTTGTGCATGTGTCCTAACATGTTTCAACAACACATAAGTATAAGGAAAGAAAAGGGAAACACGTATATTGTCATCTCACAAATTTCCACATGAATAATCTCACACCGTAACCGTTCCAGTACACAATATCAACAACAAGGAATGCTCCCAGGCCAACACAAGTATCACAAACAATCCCTGACATAACCCACCTTGTCTCGCCACGTGTGCAATAGTAAAGTATATGCCCGCCTTGTTTCGCCACACGTGCATAAGCATGTTCCCACTTGTCCCGCCACATGCACAACCCACATATACATATCCCGCCTTGTCACGCCGCATGTGCAATATCAATACAAACATGGCACGACAGAAACCTCGTGCAAACCCCCATATCAACAACCGCACGGCAGAAGCCTCGTGCATCACAATAACCACAACAGCACGTCAGAAAACTCGTGCGTCGTCAAAACAAGTACAACAACAACAATGGCAACAATTCAAGATACAATAAATACATCAAATCAAGAACCTTCGATCACAAGATAAGCAAAACTACTTCACGAGAAATAAACATAATAAGGAAAGCTAGGCATATTAAGAATCACTCAACAAGGAGTAATAATAGCATGTAATAGTCGCACCTAAATGCACGGGTTAACAACAAGAAGTCAACACGAATCCGATAACTCTATTTACAGGCAAGTCAACTAAGGTTAGTCTATCCAAACTTCCTTTAAGGTTGGCAGTTTTAAGGGTATTCAACAATTTCATTTAAGGACAAGCAACGTGAAAATAATCATAACATCAGTTAAGACCAAACCACTATAGAATGAGATGAAGATAATTACAATTAGAGATAGGCAGTTAAGAAGACACAGCATGACAGTAAAAAGGAAATAAAATCTTCAGATAAGTCAATTAGGAGTCAATAGGCAATAGAAGTAAATCTAAAAGTAAGAAATTCTACATTTAAGCAAATAAACATGAAACTAGAAATTAGAAAATTAAATCATGCCAAGGACAATTCATACTCGGTGAATATAAGGACCTAAGATTCCTAAAGGGTCAACTTTCCACAAATAAGTTTGAGCACGCACTCGTCACCTCGCGTACACGGAATACAATCAACATAGAAGACTCAAATCCTAAGGGGTAATTCCCCCACATAAGGTTAGGCAAGATACTTACCTCAACCACTCAAATCAAACTTGAAATCACGTTCTTGCCACGAGTATCCGATTCTAAATGGCCCAAATCTAATCAAGTCAATAGCATCGTGTAAATAATACTACAAGCAACTAGTTTAACTAATAAATTCGAAGCTAAGACGCGAAATTAGGAAAATTACCCAAATGTCCTCCGGGCCCATGTTTCGGAAACGAGCGAAAGTTACAATTTTTGAACATCCATTCACTCACGAACTCAATCGAACTAGAATCATCAAAAACCTACGTTAAAATCTCACTAAATTCTCAGATTTCTATTTGGGGAACCTCCCTCCCTTTTTCATGATTTTTCAACCAAATTCATTGATTAGACTGAATAAATTGCTACTGAATAAATTGCTATGGATTAATGATATACCAGTGAAATAAGGTTAGGAATTGTTATCTATGAATCTTCTCCTCAAAATCCACTCAAATTGGCAAATCCCGAGCTCCAAACCGTTTTAGGAAATATGAATCTCAAACCCTCGGATTTTGGTATAAACTGCCTAGCGATCCCGCACGCGCGCCCCTTGGATTGCACCTGCGGAAAATACATCGCAGGTGCAAAATCTCACTAAAAGGGCTGCCCCCGCATCTGCGGCTCCGCACCTGCGGAACTTTCACCGCACCTGCGAGCCTGACTGACCTAGGTCAAATCCGCACCTGTGAGGCCCTCCACCGCACCTACGTGTCACGTTCTGAATTTCCCACCGTCGGGACCGTGATGGCTCCTAACATTGAACCTGCTAGACAAGCCAACATTACTGATTAACTACCTTATTCCTTCACCTTTAACAGTTTTCCAGACTTTATAATAAAATCACGGAATTAAAATATACGTTAATAACATGATTCAACCGTTTGATATAATACTAATACGAAATTCAGAACCAAAGTACTCCCAGAACAAGTGTCACAACATCACAGACTGTCTATGAATACTACAAATAGGAGTTTGAACAAAATATAAGTATACATCTGTCTCAGAAGTAAATAAGAACAAAATATAAATGAAATAGGAGGGGACGCCAAGTCCTGCGGACGTCTGCAGAACTACCTCGGAGTCTCCACTGGACTGAAGGCAGCAACCCTGATCTAAGGTCCGAAGAGTCCAGTACCGGGATCTGCACAAAAGTGCAGAGTGTAGTATCAGTACAACCGACACCATGTACTGAGTAAGTGCCGAGCCTAACCTCGGCGAAGTAGTGACGAGGCTAGGACACGACAACCAAATAAACCTGTGCAGTTTAATAGTATATGGAGAAAATAATAACAACAAGGAATAAGCAGCTAAGCATAAAGGAAAGGGGAACATGCTGAGAGGAGGAAATATCAAATAATGGAAATAACGATATAAAGTACAAATTAGATTTCTATTTAAGCAACAAAAATGGTAACGCAAAAGCAAGTGCGCGGCATCACCCTTCGTGCTTTTACTCTCGTCCTCAACATCAGAATCAATATGTTCAACACGGAATCACCCTTCGTTCCTTTACCTCACATAATCATGGCACGACATTATCTTTCGTGCATTATCACTCATATTATGGCACGACATCACCCTTCGTGCTTTTACAATCACAATATCTGCACGACATCACCCTTCGTGCATTAACATTCACTCATAATCTCACGCACGGTATCACCCTTCGTGCTTTTACATTCTTCCTCACCCAAACACATCAAATGGAAGCAATCCAACAAGGAAATTGACAGAGTAAACAAAATAAAACCATAATGTCACATAAAAATCTTCAACTGAAACCAATACTCAACACTGCTCAACATCAAGGAATTCCACCAACATGGATAGCTATAAAGTGAAACTCAAGTATTACTTAATGAAAAATCACATAAATCACAATATTCGACTCATGGGAATGCTTGACACCAACGTGTAGGTACTCGTCACCTCACCAATACGTTGAACATGATACTAGAACAGAGAAATTAGGACACAACACCTATTCCCTCAAGCTAAGGTTAAGCCAAAACTTACCTCGAATTTCACGACCAACTCAAGCCTCAATTACCGCTTTCCCCTTAGAATTCGCCTCCAATTCAGTTGTATCTAGAAATAATTAGCTTAATAACATCAATAAATGATAAATAATTCAACCCCAATGCTTAATTATGAAGTTTCTATCATTCTTCCCAAAAAGTCAAAAATCGACCCCGGGCTCGCTTGGTCAAAAAATGAGGTTCGGACAAAAACACGATCACCATTCGCCCACGAGCCCGAATATGTAATTAGCTTCGGAATCCGAACTCAAAACGAGGTCTAAATTCCAATTATTCAAAAAACCCTAACTCTACCCAAATCCCCAATTTTCTACCCTTAAAACCCTAGGATTCTTGATGATAATTGATGAAAAACATTAGAAAGTTGAAGGAAATTAGTTAGTGGACACTTACCTATGATTTGGGGATAAAAATCTCTTGAGAAAATCGCCCGTGGCCTTCAATTTTTGTGAAAAGTTGAAGAAGAAACAGTTGAAATTCTAATTTAAAAACACTCACTGCCCGACCCTCACACCTGCGGTGCTTGGGTCGCACCTGCGGAAATTGGCAAGGCCACTAAGGCTCGCACCTGCAGAGGAGTATCTGCTCTTGCGGATTCGCTTCTGCGGAAAAATTATCAGACCTACGGAAAGAAGGCAGGCTGGGCTAGAACGCACCTGCGGCTGAAGGTTTGCACCTGCAAACTCGCACCAGTGGCACTAGGCTCGCAGGTGCGGGTACACCAGAACTGGTTCACCAACACTGATTTCCTAAGTTCAAACACTCCGAACCCTA
The DNA here is from genome assembly GCA_005239505.1 of Nicotiana paniculata. Lineage (NCBI taxonomy): Eukaryota > Viridiplantae > Streptophyta > Magnoliopsida > Solanales > Solanaceae > Nicotiana > Nicotiana paniculata. Next base: position 112,433 of record ML353037.1, read on the forward strand.
CCCAAAACTCACCCGAGCCCTCGAGGCTCCATACTGAATATGTACACAACCTCAAAAATATCCTACGGACTTCCTCGTGCAATCAAATCGAAAAAATAACATCTTAAACAATGAATTTAGCATAGAAATCAAAGAAAAATCTCAAAACTTTCAAAGTTTCACAACTACGGGTCCGAATCACGTCAAATGACCTCCGTTTCTTACCAAATTTTACAGGCATCACTGAAATACCATATTAAACCTGTACCGGGCTCCGGAACCAAAATACGGGCTCGATACCATCAATTTCAAATATAATGAAATTTCCAAAAACTCTTATAATTTCAATAAAACAATTTCTTTCAAAAATTCATTTCTCGGGCTTGGGAATTCGAAATTCAATTCCGGACACACACCCAAGTCCCATATTTTCCTACGGACCCTCTAGGACCGTCGAATCATGGGTCGGGTCCGTTTACCCAAAATGTTAACCGAAGTCAACTTAAATTCAAATTTAAAGGTAAAATTAGCATTTCCCTCAGTTTTTCACATAAAAGCTTCCCGGATATACGCCCGGGCTACGCACGTAAAAGGAGGTGAGATACAAGGAGGTTTTCAAGGCCTCGAAACACAGTTTTGACTTATAAAGTGAGAGATGACTTTTTGGGTCATCACATTCTCCACCTCTAAAACAATCGTTCGTCCTCGAACAGACATAGAAAATTACCTGAACCGGGGAAAAGGTGGTGATACCGGCTCCGCATATCGGACTTGGACTCCCAAGTAGCTGCTTCGGCAGGTTGACCTCTCCAGTGAACACGAACTGAAAGAATACTCTTCGATCTCAACTGACGAACCTGCCGGTCTAATATGGCTACCGGATCCTCATCATAGGTCAAATCCTTGTCCAACTGGACACTGTTGAAGTTTAACACATGGGATGGATCGCCGTGATACTTCCGAAGCATAGACACATGAAACACTGGATGCACAACTGATAAATTTGGTGGCAATGCAAGTCTGTAAGCCACCTCTCCTACTCTATCCAGAATCTCAAACGGACTAATGAACCTAGGTCTTAGCTTGCCCTTCTTCCCAAATATCATCACGCCTTTCATGGGCGACACCCAAAGCAACACCCACTCCCCGACCATGAATGCTACATCACGAACTCGACGGTCGGCATAACTCTTCTGCCTGGACTGAGCTGTACGAAGTCTATACTATATGATCTTAACCTTATCCAAGGCATCCTGCAATAAGTCTGTGCCGAACAACCGAGCCTCTCCCGGCTCAAACCACCCAACCAGTGACCGACACCGCCTACCATATAATACCTCATAAGGAGCCATCTGAATGCTTGACTGATAACTGTTGTTGTAGGAAAACACAACTAATGGCAAGAACTGATCCCAAGAACCTCCAAAGTAAATGACACAGGCTCGTAGCATATCCTCCAAAATCTGAAAAGTACGCTCGGACTGTCCATCCGTCTGAGGATGAAATGTTGTGCTCAACTCAACCCTCGTGCCCAACTCACGCTGAATTACCCTCTAGAAATGCGAGGTAAACTGCGTACCTCGGTCAGAAATGATAGACACGGGCATACCATGAAGACGAACAATCTCCCTAATGTAGATCTCTGCCAATCTCTCCGAAGAATATGAAACCGCCACAACCAAGCCATCCCCAAAATGACATCAAAATCTACCATATCAAGAAGTAGAAGATTTACACTAGTCTCAAGACCACCAATAACCACTACACATGAACGGTACACGTGATCTACCACAATAGAATCACCCACCGATGTAGACACATATACAGGAGTACTCATAGAATCACGAGGCATAACCAAATAAGGAGCAAAATAAGATGACACATAGGAAAATGTGGACCCAGGATCAAATAAAACCGAAGCATCCCTGCTTCAAACTGAAACCATATCTGTGATAACTGCATCGGAGGCCTCAGCCTCAGGTCTGGCTGGAATAGCATAACATTAGGGCTTGGCCCCGCCCATCTGAACTACGTCCCTAGGACGGCCTCCTGCTGGCTGACCTCTACCCCTAGCAGCCTGGCCTCCACCTCTAACTGCCTCACCTCCACCTCTAACACCTCGACCCCCACCTCTGGCTGGCTAAGCGGGTGGTGGGGCACCTGGTGCGGGAACAATAGCACGAGAACCCTGGTGCTGAGAACTGTTCGAGGATCGAGGGCAAAATCTAGTAATGTGGCTCTGATCACCACAAGTATAACAAGCCCTCAGCTGGTGACCTTGAAACTGACCCTGAAAACCTTAGTAACCACCCTGAAAACTCTGAAGCGGCGCGGCACTGATAGGAGCTGATGGTGCACTGTAGGGAAACTGATCAGAATACTGCATATGAGAACAACGGCCACCTGGAGAACTGCGAGAAACCTGAAGTGATGAATGAAACGACCTAGGAGGATGGCCCCTACCAAAAGAATGCCTGCCTCCAAATGAGGCGCCACTGAACCTGCCAAAATGCAGGGGCCTCTTATCAGAACCCTGATCACCCCCCTGCAACAGAACCATCTCAACTCGTCTGGCCACATTGGCTGCATCCTAGAAAGAAATATCTCTCCTTGTCTCCTTGGCCATCTGCAATCTGATCGGCTGAGCTAGCTCCTAAATAAATCAACTCACCCTCTCTCGCTCGGTGGGAAGTATCATAATATCATGCCGGGCCAAGGTAACAAATCTGGTCTCGTAATGAGTGACGATCATAGAGCCCTGCTGGAGATGCTCAAACTACCTCTGAAGATCCTCTCTCTAAGATATAGGAAGAAATTCTCCAGAAATAGCTGAGTGAACTGGGCCCAAGTAAAGGCTGGTGATCCAGCTGGTCTAGCCAAACAATAATCTCTCCACCAAGTCTTTGGCGGGACCTGACAGACGAAAAGTAGAAAAGTAGGCCCCATTGGTCTCTACTATGCCCATGTTCCGTAGAACCTCATGGCAGCTATCCAAGTAGTCATGGGGATCCTCTAAAGATGCACCACTGTAAGTAGTAGTAAATAACTTGGTGAACTGGTCCAACCTCCACAAAGTATCAGCAAACATAGCTGCTCCATCATCGGTCTGATCCATAATACCCGGCTGAACTATCCCAGCTGGCTGAGCTACTGGAATCTGAAACTGAGAAGCCAACTGCTCCAGAGTGCGAGTAGCGGGAGTCTGGGCTCCTCCCCCAGCCTGAGAGACAACTGGTGCTGAAGGAAGTAAACCTTCCTGAGAGACACTCTCCATGAGGCCTACTAGACAGACCAGAGCATCCTGAAGTACTGGGGTGGAAATGAACCCCTCGGGAACCTGAGCTGGCCCAACCGGGACTGTTTGGGCAGGAACCTCATCAACAAACTCTACCTGAGGCTCCGCCACTGGGGTTGCTTCTCTGGGCTGAGCTTTGCCCCTGCCTCGACCTCCAGCACGGCCTCGTCCTCATCCTCGGTCCCTCGTAGGAGCTGCAACTGAAGACTCGAGTTGCTGATAAGAGGATGAAGAAAGACGTGTTCTCGCCATCTGCGAGAGAATAGAGTAGAAATTCAGTTAGTTTTGAGACATCAAATCGCACGACAGAGAAGAATATTGTGATTAGTCATTCCTAAACTCCGTAGCCTCTGGGGGATGAGCACAGACGTCTCCGTGTCGATCTCTCAGACTCTACTAAGCTTGTCCGTGAATTGTGAGACCTAAGCAACCTAGTTCTCTAATACCAACTTGTCACGACACAAATTTCCCACCGTAGGGACCGTGATGGCACCTAACATTGAACCCGCTAGGCAACCCAATGTTACTGATTAATTACCTTATTCCTTAACCTTTAATAGTTTACTAGACTTTATAATAAAATCATAGAATTAAAATATACGTTAATAACATGATTCAAACATTTGATATAATACTAATACAAAATTCAGAACCAAAGTACTCCCAGAACAAGTGTCACAACCTCACAGACTGTCTATGAATACTACAAATAGGAGTCTGAATAAAATATAAGTATACATCTATCTCAGAAGTAAATAAGAACAGAATATAAATGAAATAGGAGGGGACGCCAAGTCCTGCGGACATCTGCAGAACTACCTCGGAGTCTCCACTGGACCGAAGGCAGCAACCCTGATCTAAGGTCCGAATAGTCCAGTACCGGGATCTGCATGCAAAGTGTAGTATCAGCACAACCGACCCCATGTACTGAGTAAGTGTTGAGCCTAACCTCGGCGAAGTAGTGACAAGGCTAGGACACGACAACCAAATCAATCTGTGCAGTTTATTAGTATACGGAGAAAATAATAACAACGAGGAATAAGCAGCTAAGCATAAAGGAAAGGGGAACATGCTGAGGGGAGGAAATATCAAATAATGGAAATAACGAGATAAAGTACAAATTAGATATCAATTTAACTAACTGAAATGGTAACACAAAAAAGCAAGTGCACGGCATGACCCTTCGTGCTTTTACTCTCGTCCTCACCATCAGAATCAATACGTTCAGCACGGCATTACCCTTCGTGCCTTTACCTCACATAATCATGGCACAACATTATCCTTCGTGCATTATCGCTCATATCATGGCAAGAAATCACCCTTCGTGCTTTTACAATGACAATATCGGCACGGCATCACCCTTCGTGCATTAACATTCACTCACAATCTCACGCACGACATTAGCCTTCGTGCTTTTACACTCTTCCTCACCCAAACACATCAAATGACAGCAATCCAACAAGGAAATTAACAGATTAAGCAAAATAAAACCATAATGTCCCAGCAAGGGAGCCAACAGTAGAATCAATACCATCCGGCAAGGGAACCACGGCCACCTGGAGGACTGCGAGAAATCTGAAGTGCTGAATGAAACGACCTAGGAGGATGGACCCTACCAAAAGAATCCTTGCCTCCAGATGAGGCGCCATTGAACCTGCCAAAATGACGGGGCCTTTTATCAGAACCCTGACCACCCACCTGCAACAAAACCATCTCAACTCGTCTGGCCACATTGGCTGCATCCTAGAAAGAAATCCCGCTCCCTGTCTCCTTGGCTATCTTCAATCTGATCGGTTGAGCTAGCCCCTTAATAAATCAACTCACCCTGTCTCTCGGTGGGAAGTATCATAATATCATGCCAGGCCAAGGTAACAAATCTAGTCTCGTACATAGTGTCGATCATAGAGCGCTACTGGAGATGCTCAAACTGCCTCCGAAGATCCTCTCTCTGAGTGATAGGAAGAAACTTCTCCAGAAATAGCTGAGTGAACTGGGCCCAAGTCAAGGCCGGTGATCCAGCTGGTCTAGCCAAACAATAATATCTCCACCAAGTCTTGGAGGGACCTGATAGACGAAAAGTAGCAAAGTCGGCCCCATTGGTCTCCACTATCCCCATGTTCTGTAGAACCTCATGGCAGCTATCCAAGTAGTCTTGGGGATCCTCTAAAGATGCACCACTGTAAGTAGTAGTAAACAGCTTGGTGAACCGGTCTAACCACCACAAAGCATCAGCAGACATAGCTGCTCCATCATCAGTCTGAGCCATAATACCCGGCTGAACTACCCCAGCTGGCTGAGCTACTGGAGTCTGAAACTGAGAAGCCAACTGCTCCGGAGTGCGAGTAGCGAGAGTCTGGGCTCCTCCCCCAGCCTGAGAGACGGCCGGTGCTGAAAGAAGTAAACCTGCCTGAGAGACACTCTTCATGAGGCCCACTAGACAGACCAGAGCATCCTGGAGTACTGGGGTGGCAATGAACCCCTCGAGAACCTGAGCTGGCCCAACCGGGACTGTCTGGGCAGGAACCTCATCAGCAAACTCTACCTGAGGTCCGCCACTGGGGTTGCTTCTCTAGGCTGAGCTCTGCCCCTGTCTCGGCCTCTAGCACGACCTCGTCCTCGTCCTCGGCCCCTCGTAGGAGCTGCAACTGAAGACTCGGGCTGCTGATTAGAGGATCAAGAAGCACGTGTTCTCGCCATTTGCGAGAGAATAGAGTAGAAATTCGGTTAGTTTTGAGACATCAAATCGCACGACAGAGAAGATTATATGTGAAGTCATTCCTAAAATCCGTAGCCTCTGGGGGATAAGCACAGACGTCTCCATGCCAATTCCTCAGACTCTACTAAGCTTGTCCGTGAATTGTGAGACCTAAGCAACCTAGTTCTCTAATACCAACTTGCCACGACCCAAATTTCCCATCGTCGGGACCGTGATGGCGCCTAACATTGAACCCGCTAGGAAAGCCAACGTTACTGATTAATTACCTTATTCCTTCACCTTTAATAGTTTACTAGACTTTATAATAAAATCACAGAATTAAAATATACGTTAATAACATGATTCAAACATTTGATATAATACTAATACGAAATTCAGAAACAAAGTACTCCCTGAACAAGTGGCACAACATCACAGGTTGTCTATGAATACTACAAATAAGAGTCTGAATAAAATATAAGTATACATCTATCTCAGAAGTAAATAAGATCAGAATATAAATGAAATAAGAGGGGACGCCAAGGCCTGCGGACGTCTACAGAACTACCTCGGAGTGTCCACTGGACTGAAGGCAGCAACCCTGATCTAAGGTCTGAAGAGTCCAGTACCGGGATCTGCACAAAAGTGCAAAGTGTAGTATCAGTACAACCGACCCCATGTACTGAGTAAGTGCTGAGCCTAACCTCGGCGAAGTGGTGAGGAGGCTAGGACACGACAACCAAATCAACATGCAGTTTAATAGTATATGGAGAAAATAATAACAACGAGGAATAAGCAGCTAAGCATAAAGGAAAGGGGAACATGCTGAGAGGAGGAAATATCAAATAATGGAAATAACGAGATAAAATACAAATTAGATATCAATTTAAGTAACACAAACGGTAACACAAAAGCTAGTGCACGGCTTCACCCTTCGTGCTTTTACTCTCCTCCTCACCATCAGAATCAATATGTTCAGCACCGCATCACCCTTCGTGCCTTTAACTCACATAATCATGGCACGACATTATCCTTCATGCATTATCACTCATATCATGGCACGACATCACCCTTCATGCTTTTACAATGACAATATCGGCACGGCATCACCCTTTGTGCATTAACATTCACTCAAAATCTCACGCACGACATCACCCTTTGTGCTTTTACACTCTTCCTCACCCAAACACATCAAATGACAGTAATCCAACAAGGAAATTAATAGATTAAGAAAAATAAAACCATAATGTCCCAGCAAGGGAGCCAAAAGTAGAATCAATACCATCCGGCAAGGGAACCACGACCACCTGGAGTAGTGCGAGAAACCTGAAGTGCTTAATAAAATGACCTAGGAGGATGGCCCCTACCAAAAGAATCCCTGCCTCCAGATGAGGCGCCACTAAACCTTCCAAAATGACGGGGCCTCTTATCAGAACACTTACCACCCCCTACAACAGAACAATTTCAACTCGTCTGGCCATATTGGCTGCATCTTGGAAAGAAATCTCGCTCCTCGTCTCTTTGGCCATCCGCAATCTGATCGGCTGAGCTAGCACCTCAATAAATCAACTCACCCTCTCTCGTTTGGTGGGAAGTATCATAATATCATGTCGGGCCAAGGTAACAAATCTGGTCTCGTACTGAGTGACGATCATAGAGCCCTGCTGGAGATGCTCAAACTGCCTCCGAAGATCCTCTCTCTAAGATATAGGAAGAAACTTTTCCAGAAATAGCTGAGTGAACTGGGCCCAAGTCATGGCCGGTGATCCAGCTGGTCTAGCCAAACAATAATCTCTCCACCAAGTCTTGGGGGTACCTGAAAGACGAACAGTAGCAAAGTCGGCCCTATTGGTCTCCACTATCCCCATGTTCCGCAGAACCTCATGGCAGCTATCCAAGTAGTCCTGAGGATCCTCTAAAGATGCACCACTGTAAGTAGTAGTAAACAGCTTGGTGAACCGGTCCAACCTCCACAAAGCATCAGCAGACATATATGCTCCATCATCGGTCTGAGCCATAATACCCGGCTGAACTACCCCAGCTGGCTGAGCTACTGGAGTCTGAAACTTTGAAGCCAACTGCTCCGGAGTTCGAGTACCGGGAGTCTGGGCTCCTCCCCCAGCCTGAGAGACGGCTAGTGCTGAAGGAAGTAAACATGCCTGAGAGACACTCTCCATGAGGCACACTAGACAAACCAGAGCATCCTGGAGTACTGGGGTGGCAATGAACCCCTCGGTAACCTGAGCTGGCCCAACCGGGACTGTCTGGGCAGGAACCTTATCAGCAAACTCTACCTGAGGCTCCGCCACTGGGGTTGCTTCTCTGGGCCGAGATCTGCCCTTGCCTCGGCCTCTAGCACGACCTCGTCCTTGTCCTCGGCCCCTCGTAGGAGCTGCAACTAAAGACTCGGGCTGCTGATAAAAGGATGAAGAAGCACGTGTTCTCGCCATTTGCGAGAGAATAGAGTAGAAATTTGGTTAGTTTTGAGACATCAAATCGCACGACAGAGAAGAATAGATGTGAAGTCATTCCTAAACTCCGTAGCCTCTGGGGGATAAGCACAGACGTCTTCGTGCCGATCCCTCAGACTCTACTAAGCTTGTCCGTGAATTGTGAGACATAAGAAACCTAGTTCTCCTATACCAACTTGTCACGACTCAAATTTCCCACCATCGGGACCGTGATGGTGCCTAACATTGAACCCGCTAGGCAAGCCAACGTTAATGATTAATTACCTTATTCCTTCACCTTTAATAGTTTACCAGACTTTATAATAAAATTACAGAATTAAAATATATGTTAATAACATGATTCAACCATTTGATATAATACTAATACGAAATTCAGAACCAAAGTACTCCCAGAACAAGTGTCACTCCTTTATCCGGAACCAAAGCTTCCCGGATAAACGCCCGGGCTGCGCACGCAAAATTAGGTGAAATACAAGGAGGTTTTCAAGGCCTCAAAATAAAGTTTTGACTTATAATGTGAGAGATGACTTTTTGGGTCATCACACAGCGGCTCCCCATTCGCAGGTGCGAAACACCAGAACCAGAAATGCTTCAGCTGGTTTTCTAAGTCCAAAATCATTACGTTGAGCATCTGAAACAGCCCCGAGGCCCCCCGGACCTCAACCAAACTTACCAACCAGTCCTAACACCTTATCCAAACTTAGTCGAGCCTTCAAAACACATCACATAACATCAAAATATCCAATTATGCATGGATTCAAGCCTAAGAACTTATGAAATTTTCAAAATCCACAACCGATGCCGAAACATGTCAAAACTAGTCCGAAGGACTTCAAATTTTACACACAGGTCATAAATGACACTACGAACCTACAGCCACTCTCAGAATTCCATTCCGAGCCCAATACCAAAATTTCACCTATCGGCCAAAATCGCCAAAATTCTGACATTCGCCAATTCAAGCCTAAATCTACCACAGATCTCGAAAACACATTCCGGACGCGCTCCTTAGCCCAAAATTACCATACGAAGCTGTTGACATCATCCATAACTCGTTCCGAAGCTGTTTACATAAAAGTTAAATTCCGGTAAAAACTTCACGGTTTAAGCTTCCTAAACAATAGTCCTTCTTCCAATTCGATTATGAATCATCTGGTAACTAATTCCAACCATGCACGCAGGTCGAGGTACACAATGCGAAGCTGTTCAAGACCTTATGCCACCGAACGGAGCTTAAATTCTCAAAACGACCGGTCGGGTCGTTACAGATAGAAGATTTGGATCTGAAATTGGTAGCTAAACGAATTTCATTTTTCTATTATTATCTCTTTATAAGTATGATCATCTTAGCCAAGTTAATTAACAAATTTAAGGAACAAAATTTTTGTAAGTCCCTAATTGTTTTTTGCCAATGACTATGAGAAAAATTTATTGCAATTAGATTTTTTAAATCTCATCCATTAATTGGCGTCAAACCAACAAATGCAATACCCCCATACCCTATCTAAATCATAAGTGATTAAATCAGTATTAAAATGATCTTGTTAGAAAATATAAAAAGGCACATTAACAGATAACAGAGGCTGACTCCTTATCCCAAAAAAAGAAGAAAGAAAACACAGCGGCGAACCCACATTTATCACATGGGGTTCAACTAAATCCTTTATACTCGAAAATTGTTATGTATATACATGACTAATTGTGGCTTTATACACATTCATGGTGTTGCACGGGTACGTGGTTGGGAGCATATCGGAGCCTATGTCAATGTTGCTTCATTTTAATTTTATTGTAGTAATTTGATGAGGAAGAAGTCTAACCCTTGCTAGTTGTCCGTTATGACAGATACCATAGAAAGAAGAGCGTCCATGTCCGCGACATAATCCCCGACTCCGTCTCATAGCTGAAAATGTAGACAAATACGTTTCGACAAGCAATGACAGTTGTGCAAGCTCACAAAGCAAAGACAACCTAAAGTGCTAGGTTTTTGTATATCTATCTCTATGATATGCATGCCCAAAATATATAGTAAGAATCAACCTAATTACTCTATAATAGTATCTAAAATAAAAAAAAAGGATATATTAGGTAAAAGAAAGGTCATCATTGTTAGGGATATAGTAGATATGCCTTAGATCCAATATCATAGTTGATGATTTGAACATATTTTTGGGAACGTCATTTGATATAAAAATATATGACATTTGATATTCTTTTATCATAGTTATTATTAATTTATTGATTAACTTGGTAAGGTCCTTGATTAAATTTTGAGACTTGACATTGTGATGGAGATCATGATAATGAGAGTCAAATTTCTTATAGTTAAATCTAAATTTGTTCTTGATGATAGGATTATTAATTTGGACATTAGTAATCCGGTTAGATCAATATTTATGTGATCATCTTTATGGGATAAAGATTAGTTGATCTCATTAACTAATTCATATAGATAGATGATGCATATAGAGATATGATCATTGAACCGACTCATTGGATAATTTCTAATGGTTAGAATTACCATAAACTGTCAATAGGATATTCTCTTGAAGAATATGATGTAGGAATTTCCTTTGACCTGAGATAATCATAGTACTTGACAAGTTATTTATTATGCTTTGATGCCAGACACCTATGGTCCTAGGGCGATAATTGAAAGGATATTGAGTATGATTAAATACTTGTAGAATTAGTGATTGATCAAGATGGAATCTGTCAACTCTTGGTAATGAGTTTAAGCTCCATGTTGTCATGAATTATAAACGATCAAACTAAGACCTTGGCCAGGGCAAAAGAAGGAAAGAGTTTCTTAGGTCATTCAATGGTCGTTTATTTGACATGAACACATAGTTAGTCGCCTATCAGGATTTGACAGTTGAACCATATCCTAAGGTGATCCAGAGCTATAAGGACAGAAGGAATTACTACATTATCCTTCTACTGGTTCTTGAGAGTAAATTGTATATTTCATATTATCCGGTCATTAAGGAGTGTTGCTAGACTCCACCCTTGATTAGTATATTGATGTGATAAATTTATTGCCGGTTTAGTATTGAACCTATAGGATCGCACACTAACGAGTGTTCTGATCTTTGCTAAAGAATTTATTAACTTATTATTTAACAATTGAATTAAAGAATATTAGTCAAATAAATAAAGTTATTAATCCAAATGAAATATTATTATACTCTTTGAATTGGATTAAGTAGCGTAAGAGTCCAAAAGGACTTGTCGGCAAACTTGATACCCATTTGTCATGGGATTCCAATTTCAATTGGAAATTACGTTTGGCATTAGACTTGCACAAAGTCACCACCTCTGTATTGGAAAAGCGATTACTAAGGTAGTACTGGTACAAATATATATATATATATGAAGAAGGTTTATAAAAAAAAAGACCTACAACATATAAAACGTATAATAGGTTTGTCGCAATCAGAGATATTGAAAGAGTCAATAAAATACTCTTGACAACAAAATTTAGTTTCTTGGTCTTTCACATATAGGCTAAAGTTTGTGAGAAGAACTTCAGCACAATATTTTTGTTCAATTTGTTTGCGGGTTTCATTGATCAAAGAGTTGATAGTAAGAATTGGTCGCGGTATGAATATTTATAGAGTCTTTGCACTATCGATGAAACTTCTGAAACGAGGCTCTCTTCATCAGGTACGTCTTAGATCCGATCTTTGACTTGTAAATAAATTTTAAACACGAAAAGTTCTGCCTGGGATTGTTATTTTCTTTCGCTGTGTGTTACGGACACCTATACGCAATCCTTCAGTGGTATCAGAGCCATGGTTTCTCGTGTCTAAGATTGATTTATGAAATATTTTAAGATTATATTTGAAGAGTTCAAACCATAATACTTATGTATTGTGCAATATTCAAATTGTTTGAATGCATGTTAGACTGATATTATTTTGTTGTGAATAAAATATGTATTCATATAAGTTAAACTATTGAGATAGTTCGTAACTTTAATTTAAAATTTTATATTAGATACAACGGGTATCTATAATAGGTTATTGTATTCTATTATTATTTTTAATTGTTATTAGTTTATGAGATGTTAATTAATAATAATGTTCTAGCATGATTATTTTTATTTGGTATATGTGATATATAAGATAAACATGTTAGAAGAATGTTGAATTTCATTTTTGTGTCACGTGCTTGTTCATTACATAATTTTGAATTATTTATTACATGTGATGTAAATTAATTTAGGACTAAGCATGTAGACAACTTGAACTAAATTCATCTTCTATAAAAGATTTGGTGTTCATGTTATTAAAACTTGTTTAGTAACAACTCCCTCCTACTAAAATTTGAGTTCTTAAATAATAAAATATAAGATATTTTATTGTAAAGCTATCCATCAAAATAAATATTTTTATTTATTTCTTGTTTATAAGGAGCGGCCTTGACAACCAGGAGACTTATAGTTCGAGAGTATGTTAAAATTATTTATTGCATTAGATGCATAGATCGAAAGAATTATTCAATTTTACACTACACGCCTGGACTATCGGGGAGTATAAAATTTAATAAGTTCTTTGTTATCATGATGGTTAAATTCAACTATGCCAATATGATCGACCTGACTACCAGGGGACTATTTGACATAGAGCTATTTAAGGAAATTGTATGGGAATACAATTGGTAAGAGTACCTACCTTTAAAATATATGTGAGAAACGACTTGGCTTCCAAGGGGATCATACATATTGTTAAAGGATTTCTTTACTTCACTAACAAAAATAAATATTTCTTAAACTGTAATGAGGGTAAATAGTTTAAAATAATTAATGGAAATACCATTTAGATAAAAGTCCATGTCTTTATGATATATGAAAATATGTTCTTATATTATTGCCTTTTCTTTTCTATATTTTACAATTTTCAATATGTCTGTTATATCACTGCGTGAAATACTTGAGACCAACAAGTTGGTAGGACCAAACTTTGATGACTGGTATAGAAATTTGACAATTGTTCTCAAGCATGAAAAACTCATTGATGTGATTGATAAGCCTACAAAGATAATCACACCAGAGAAGGATATTCAAGGCACCAAGGTTTATCAAGAACACTTGGAAGAATGCCTTGCTATTAAACGCATCATTCTCGCTTCTATGAGTTTTGAACTCCAGAGGAAACATCAAAATATGGATTCAATTGCAATCATTGAATATCTTAAGAAGATGGTTGATACACAGTTGGACATTGAAAACTCTCCAGTTGGACCCCTTGTCAATCATATGATTGTTCTTACCGAAGAACATGAGAAGTTGGGGTACAAGCTTGGTAAAGAGCTTTCTAAAGATTTGATCTTGCAGTCAGTATATGATGCTGAATGTTTTCACTGTAAGAAGAAAGGGCATTAAAAGAGAAACTGCAAGGAGTATCTTGCAACTCTAAAGGACAAGAAACAAGGTGAAACATTAATGAAAAATATTTTCAAGGTTTCTTTAGCTACTACTAATTCTTCACTGTGGGTATTAGATAGTGGCAGTGGTTATAACATCTGCAATATATTGCAAGGGTTCAAGATAAGTAGGAGGCTAAAGAAAGGAGAAGTTAATCTACAAGTTAGAAATGGTGCAAAAGTTGCGGTCGTAGTTGTAGGATCAATTTCTTTAATAATGCCTACAAGCAAAGTACTTATGTTGGATGGTTGTTATTACGTTCCTAAATTTGTTTCGAACATAATTTCAGCTTCTATATTAAACAAACGTGGTTTTCACACTAATATAGGCAATGGTATTTGATCTATTTATTATAGTGACAATTTATATGTGAATGGTTATCTCCAACATGATATTTATGTCTTACCTAATGTAAATGCTAATTCGATTATGCATGTTTCAAGTCTTAAGAGGAAAAGAGATGATCAAGTAAATCATACATACCTTTGGCATTGTAGACTTAGTCATATTGGAGAGAAAAGAATTAACAAGTTGTACAAGGTGGTACCTTGACAAATATGATTTTGAATCATATCTAACTTGTGAATATTATCATAAAGGAAAAATGACTAAATCTCCATTTGCTGGAAGTGGAGAAATAGCTTCTGAATTATTGAGACTAATTCATACAGATGTTTGTGGGCACATGAAAATTCAAGCTAGAGGTGGATATTCTTACTTCATCACCTTCACTGATGATATGTCAAGATATGGATTTGTGTATCTTATGAAACACAAATCTGAATCTTTTGAAATGTTCAAAAGGTTTCGTAGTGAAGTTGAGAAACAGACTGGTAAAAGTATCAAAGTACTAAGGTCTGATAGAGGTGGAGAATATCTTAGTGAAGATTTTACTAGATATCTCAAAGAGAATGGGATTCTCTCACAGTGGACACCTCCAAGAACACCACAACACAATGGTGTGTCTGAAAGGAGAAATCGAACCTTATTAGATATGGTGAGATCTATGATGGGGTTCACCGATCTTCCAATTAATTTATGGGGATATGCTTTGGAAGAAGCAACATGCTTACTTAATAAAGTTCCCACTAAGTCAGTCTCTATAGCACCATATGAGATATTGAAAGGATGTAATCCTAACCTCAAACACATTAAAGTTTAAGGTTGTCCAGCTTATGTTAAAAGACTACAGTCTGATAAACTTGACTCAAGATCTGATAAGTGTAGGTTCATTAGGTATCCCAAGGAAATAATGGGATATTATTTCTATCACCCTTCTGACCATAAAGTATTTGTGGCCAGAGGAGCAACCTTTCTGGAAAGGGAATTTCTTTTAGAAGGAAATTGTAATGGAGAAATAGAACTTGATGAAGTTCAAGAAATTAATGAATCAACACAATATAAAGATCATGAGACCCAAGTTGAAGAACCTTTATTGGATGTTTTGAAGTTGCCAAGGAAGTTTTCATCTTCAACGGTTGAAGTTCAGGAACTAAATGTAGTTCAAGAACAGGTTAATGAACCAGTTCCGAACCAAATTGAACACCAACCAAATCCAGCACAAGGTGAACAGGTTGTACAAGTACCTCTTAGAAGGTCTACACGAGAACGTCATGTACTAACTTGATTAAATCTAATGGTACAATATGATGTATCAAATGAGGTTGATCATAATGATGATGACCCTAAGACCTATGAAGAGGCTATACAAAGTTCTGATTATGAGAAATGGCAAAAGGCCATGGAATTCAAAATGGAATCCATGAAGGAAAATAAAGTATGGACTTTAGTTGAACCTTCAAAGGATATAAAACCTATTGGTTATAAATGGGGTTTTAAGAAAAAGATTGAAGCAGACGGAAAGGTATAGACCTACAAAGCCCGTCTTGTTGCCAAGGGATATCGTCAGAAAGAAGGAGTCGACTATGACGAGACTTTATCTCCCGTGGAAATGCTCAAATCAATTCGGATTTTGCTTGCTATAGTAGCATACTATGATTATGAAATATGACAAATGGATGTGAAAACAACTTTCCTTAATGGGGAGATAGAAGAGGATGTGTACATGACACAACCTGAAGGTTTCACACTTCGTCTAATCATAATAAAATTTGCAAGCTAGAAAGATCCATTTATGGACTAAAGTAAGCTTCTCAAAGTTGGAATATTCTCTTTAACAAGACAATTGAAAATTTCAATTTTGTTAGATGCGAAGAAGAACCTTGTGTGTAAAAAAAGGTTAGTGGGGGCACAATTATATTCTTAGTGTTGTATGTTGATGATATATTGCTCATAGGTAATGACATACTGGCATTACAAAGTACCAAGATTTGGCTATCTAAACAGTTCTCCATGAAAGACTTGGAAGAAGCAGCTTATATATTAGGAATAAAGATCTAGGAAGTTGCTTGGACTTTCCCAGTCTTTGTACATTGATACCATCTTAAAGAGGTATAACATGGATAATTCCAAAAGAGGCTATCTACCAATAGGCACTCGAATTACACTCAGTAGAGAGGATTGTCCTAAAACACCTGAAAAGAGAGAACGCATGAGTAGGATCCCATACGCTAATGCAGTAGGAGCTATCATGTATACCATGGCATGTACACGTCCTGATGTGGCTTATGCACTTGGAGTCACTAGTCGATATCAGGCAAATATTGGTGAGGAACATTGGAAGGTGGTGAAGACCATTCTTAAGTACTTAAGAAGGACTAAAGACCAATTCCTCATCTATGGAGATTCTGAGTTGAAACTTGAAGGTTATACTGATGCAAGTTTCTTTTCAGATAGAGATGCTAGCAAATCTATTTCTGGTTATGTATTCACCTTAAATAATGGTGCGGTGAGTTGGAAAAGTTCCAAACAAGCTACAATAGTTGATTTAGTGACTGAAGAAGAATATATAGCAGCTAGTGAAGCTGGTAAGGAAGCTATATGGATGAAAAAGTTCTTAATTGAACTTGGTGTGGTTCCTTCAATAGAAGGTGCGGTTCTATTGTTGTGTGACAATACTGGAGCTATTACTCAAGAAAAAGAACCAAGTCCATACCAAAGATCCAAACACGTTATGCGAAGGTATCATTTGATAAGAGAAATCATTAGATGTGGAGACGTCTAAATTCAAAAGGTTGATGGAAAGGAAAATGCTCCAAACCCTTTCACTAAAGCTCTTGGCTCAAATGAGTTTGGCAAGAACAAGTGGAAATTGGAAATGAAGTACAAGAGCTATTGGCTCTTGTGCAAGTGGCAGATGTTAGGGATATAGTAGATATGCCCTAGATCCAATATCATAGTTGATGATTTGAACATATTTTTGGGAACGTCATTTGATATAAAAATATATGGCATTTGATATTCTTTTATCATAGTTATTATTAATTGTTTGATTAACTTGATAAGTGTTTAACCAAAGAATTAGACCCTTTGACTAAAGCTTATTTTTAAGATGAATACGGGTTACTTATATTCAAGGTAATGGAGAAAAATGAATAATAGACAATAATGCAGAAATATAGAAAATCGAAGTTGACTGTATTCGAGAATCAGATGCCTTTACAAACTATATTCCCCTCCCTTATATAGGAGATTCTTATAACGTACGACTCTTGCTATGGTTACTCAT
>ML353043.1:0-10851 GCA_005239505.1 Nicotiana paniculata
CTCAAACAACCAAAACTCTTTCCAAATAATCACAACAATATCTAACAACAGATCAACAAGGCCCAATAGTCATAGAAGCAATAATGAACATATAACAATTAAGAC
Organism: Nicotiana paniculata; assembly: GCA_005239505.1. Classification (NCBI taxonomy): domain Eukaryota; kingdom Viridiplantae; phylum Streptophyta; class Magnoliopsida; order Solanales; family Solanaceae; genus Nicotiana; species Nicotiana paniculata. Next base: position 106 of record ML353043.1, read on the forward strand.
AATAATCAATTAAGCTGGGAACGGAAGGGGAATCATGTTTAACAATTAATTTGGGTGGTGCATAGATACTCGTCACCACACCTATACACCACGCCCATGCATTTCACATAGCAAATAAGTGGGGAGTCCTATTCCCTCAAGCCAAAGTTAGACCAAACACTTACCTCAATTNCACTGCTCAATTATTGCTTTTCCTTTTGAATTCACCTCTAAATTGCTCGAATCTAATAAAAATTAGCTTAATATCATTAACTAATGCTAAAGGGACTAACTTTATTGAAAAATATAATTTTTCCTAAGTTTTCTCAAAAAAAGTAAAAACCCAACCCCGGGCCCGCTTGGTCTAAACTCGGGGTTCGGACCAAGTTACGTTTACCCATTCACCGACGAACCCAAATATGCTATTAGTTTTGAAATCCGACCTTAATTTGATATAAAAATTTAATTTTTACAAAACTCCCTAATTCTACCCAAAATCCTAGATTTTTACCATGAAAATTCTTTGTTTTTGCTTTAAAAGTGATGCAAAATAGTAAGGAATTGAAAGAACAAGGTTTGAGATTGATTACCTATGAATTGGGGATGAAGATTGCTGAAGAAAACTCGTTTTTAGGGCTGGAACTCCAAAATTTGGAGAAGAAAGGGTTCTGCCCGTTTTTAACAGGTATTTATATTAGCTGGGCTGGGCAACTGTGCGATCGCGGGTAATTAAATGCGATCGCACATGGTAAGGAAAAATAGTGATGTGCGTTCGCATGGGGAGAGGTGCGGTCGCACATGGTATTGGATTTCCCTCCCCCAGGCTAAAATTTAACTCAGTGCGTTTGCATTGTATGGCCTGCATTCGCACAACTTGGCCCAGACTGTGCTCCGCGATCGCAGGGTTATTGGTGCGTTCGCACAGTAGGGCCTTGGTGAAGCAGTGCGATCGCACTCCGGGAATTGGTTCGCACAGTACAAAACTTGGGACCCCTGAAGACTACATTATGCGATCGCGGTTATACCTATGTGATCGCATAGTACAAAAACCTGGACACGAGATACTGAAAAACCAGAAGTTATTTTCAAGTGTAAAACACCCCGCGGCCTATCTGAAACTCACCCGAGTCCTCGGGGCTCCAAACAAATCATGCACGCGAGTCTAAAAACATCATACGGACTCGCTCGTACGATAAAATCATGAAATAACATGTAAATCTATGAATTAAACCTCAAAACTCATCATTTTCAACAAAAACTCTTAAAGTTCATAATTTCTCAACCGGATGTCCGAATCACGTCAAACGAACTCCCTTTTTCACCAAATTTCACAGTTAACCTTTAAATATCATAACAAAGCTGTACCGGGCTCCGGAACTAAAATATGGACCCAATACCAATGATTTTTAGCATTATTTCTTTTCTTTAATTCATGAACATTTCAGCAAAACAATTTCTTTCAAAAATTTATTTCTAAAGCTTGGGACCTCGAAATTCTTTTCCGGGCATACGCCCATGTCCCATATGTTACTGCGGATCTCCTGGGATCGTCGGAATACGGTTCCGAGTCTGTTTACTCAAAATATTGACCAAAGTCAATTTTTATCAAATTTAAATTATAAAAATCACTATTTCTCATATTTTTCACATAAAAGCTTTCCGGTTTCACGCCCGGACTGTGCATGCAAATCGAGGTATTTAATTTTAGTCTTTTATGATTATTAAGCGTGGAACGTAGTCTAATTTTTAAAAATGACCACTTGGGTCATCACATAGATAGATCTATTTAGATTTTGTATAAGATTCATTCAATTACTTCCATTAATTATGTTTCTATTTATAATTCAAATTTCTTATGTTGTCTTAAAATTGCGAAGTGACTTCATTTTAGCTTGCCATTTGGCTTAACCACATGCTTCACTACTCTTCTTTTAATATAATATAGAAATAGATATAGATAGGTATAGCTACAAATATACATTTAAATGTAGATATATAGATTAGATTTGTCTAAGATTTATTTAGATTGAGTATAAGATTTATTAAACTACTTCCATTAATTATGTTTCCATTTACAATTCAAATTTTTAATGTTGTCTTAAAATTGCCAAGTGACTTCTTTTTAGCTTGTCACTTGGCTTAACACATGCTTCACTAGTCTTCTTTTAATATAATATAGATAGATTATTTAAGTTTTTTTTTACCTTATAAATAATTTATATACTTTATGTAAGATCTTATTTTTCCGCTTGAACTTATTTAATTTTTAAACTTAATAAATTTTTAATATCTTAAGTAAATTTTAATTTTATTTTAACTTACTCCAAAGTATAGATAGTCACAGGTTATCTCAATATACGTCTCTCTATATTTTTTTGTTTTTTCTCTCCATATTTCTAGCTAATATAGAAAAAAAATCTATGAGTGGATCAGTATAGATATAGCTACAAATATACATATAAATATAAATTTAAATGTATATATACAGATTAAATTTGTCTAAAATTTACTTAGATTGAGTATAAGATTTATTAAACTATTTTCATTAATTATGTTTCCAATTATAATTTAAATTTTTTAATGTTGTCTTAAAATTGCCAAGTGACTTCTTTTTAGCTTGCCACTTGGCTTAACCACATGCTTCACTACTCTCCTTTTAGTATAATACTAGTAGTTGTACCCGCGCGATGCACGGTCAATATTAAAAAAATATTAATTAAATTAAATAGTGATGGAGTTTGTTTGAACAAATTAGATCGTATTGCTTTAATAAATTTCAATTGTCATCTTATTTGTCACTGTGATATGTCCAATAATAAAATCTCTATTAAATTAAAGGGACTTATATAGTCATTGAATAACTTTTTTGTTCCATATTTTTCTCTATTTTATTATCCAATATTAGTATTTTTACACTGTTAATAGAAATTTTTATTAGCATATTACATTGTTTAATATTTTTGTGTGCACGCTTTCCTTTTGTAATATAAGAGAAGATATATATTTTATTAATCTTGAAATATTTTTAATTTTTAATTTTATGTTGTTGTAAATAATATTATCTGAATTTTAATGAATAAAATCTCTATTAAACTAAAGGTACTTATATAGTCATAGAATAAATTTTTTGTTATATATATTTTTTATTATATAATCCAATATTTAATATAATTGCATTGTTAATATAAATTTTATTAGCATATTACTTTATTTAATATTTTTGTCTACTACTTTATTTTTATTAAAATAAAATATATATATTTTATTACTTTGAAATATTTTTGTTTTTTAAATTTTATCCTATTTTTCTGAATACTATTATCTGAAATTTAATGAATAAAATCTCTATTAACTTAATAAGACTTATATAGGAATCTAATAACTTTTTTGTTGTGTACTTTTTCTTAAATATATTGCCCAATATTTAGTATTATTGCATTGTTAATAGAAACTTTTAGTAGCTATTACTTTATTTAAATTATTGTATGCTATTTTCTTTTTAAAATATAATAGAAGATACATATATTTTTATGTTTTAGTTTATTTTATTATTCTCAATAATATTTTAGAATAAATAATATTTTTATTTAAAAAAACAAAAATTCTTTATAATAAAAAAGAAATTTATATTGGTAGTTTTTTATTATATGGTATTTTAGTTTTCTATTTTAAAATAATTTTAAAACTCCAACTTGAAAATAATCTCAAAATTGAAGGACAATTTTTGTTTAATTTTCGTTTTATTATAAAATATTTTATTTTATTATTTTATAAATATTTCAATTCAAAAATAATAACCAATAACTAAATATCTAATTATTAACTACTTATACCATGCGCCATTTTTCTAAGCTGCCATTTAACTTAAGGAGATGATTTTTTCTTCTCCGTTTAATAATATATATAGATAGATATAGATACCTAAATCAAATTAATTTTGTAAGCTCCGTCTCAAACTAAACGTTCATATAAAACGTGAAAGAAAGAAGTAAGTTTCGTAGTGTCCCTTGCTCCTTACTCTTTAGTCCTGAAATTTTGACTGGTCTTGGAACGGTCCATTTAACGAAGCAATGCGTACAAGAAGCTTATATACAAAACGAACACGTCAGATGCCACGAAAAGTGTACAGACTCCCATTTTACTTCCCTTTGTTAATTTCTAAATTTAAACGTTGCATTTTGAGTCAAGATCTGAAATATGGAGATAATTTACTTATTATTTAAATGAAATGAAAAGAAACGATTAAGGGGGGAAACAAGAAAAGGAGAGATCGAATGATATTGTCCACCCACAACAAATTGAAATTCCTCCCCATGATGTTAAAGGGAGCATGAAAGGATGGAGGATGGGCAGCTTTAGCTTTATAAAATAGTACTTCTTTTTTCTAGATAAGTTTCTTTTGAATGACCATCTCATGTAGCTTAGTGCTAAGCGTGTGAAATCATGTTTTACTAGTCCTAACAATCAAACCTCTCTGTAACAATTTTATTTGTTTGAATATTATAGCGAAGTATTATTATAAAGAACACATATTATAACATAACATGAAAATTAATTTTGAAAAAATTTGGCTTTTATAATGAAGTATTGTTACATAGGGATGCTGTTATAGAAAAGTATGACTGTAGCGTGATAATAACTGGTGGAATCAATTAAAGTACATACATGATTCCTAACTTGGGCACACACTCGATCCAAAAGGTAGTAAAATTGAAGTGGGTGATTTTTTAAGCAAGATCGAGTCATTAATGGAGTGGATAAAAATCATGATATGTTAGAGTTTATAAAAATTGCTAGGTAAATTTTTTTTCTTCATTTATTTATGTTTTTTGACCAACAAATTTATTTGATCCAACAAAAGAACTTAATCTTTTGATCTATGGATCAATCAAGACAAAAGAGAATAGCTAATTTAAAAAAACTGAGTCCAAAATTAGAAAGTCAAGCGTTGGTAAACATAAAAGAAAACGAATGTACATAGATGATAAAAAATCAGAATTAATGAAGTTAAATATACCTTGATAATGAGCGGGAAAAAATTATCATTATTGACTCACTCATCTATGCAATCTCAACCAAATTAAAATATACTCAATAAAACTTTGAAATATTTTTTTTTATAATTATTATTAAAATTATATGTTCTATATAATAATAGAGAATAATAGTTTTTGGGGCCTTTAGTAATTGGGGCATGAGGCAATGGCTTCACCAGCCTTGCCCTTTGGCCGCCTATGTTCTCCGTGTTTGTGAGAGATAAATAAACGATAGAATAATTAAAGTGTGTACAACATGACCAAACATCATAATTATCCAAAAGATAAAAAGGTAAAAAAAAGTTATGTGGGTAAAAATGTAAAGAATAAAAAAGGAAAAAAATGACACTTTATAGTTGCTCTCAAAATAATAGTCGAAAATATATATATATATATATATTCTGTACGTTAAATACAAAAATTAGACAAATTTTATATATTTTTTCGACTATCGAATGTAAATAATTTTTGACACAGACTAAAAATGATAATACCCGTTAAAAAATGGTCTCACGGCCAACAAAGATGCCCCCTTATCATGGGCGTGGTCTTTAGACCATGACCCATGCCACTGGTCACCAAAACTATTATCAATCTCGAGCCTAAATTTCTTGAGATTCTCACATTCTTAGGTTGTTAATTAAAACTATAATTTATAAAATAAGATAAAGTTTTGGGATTTTGTTGTATGGCCAAACTCAGGGAATGTTGGATTCCCTTGCAAATCCAACTCCCATAAGCCAATACTTGCACTCTTACACATACCAAATGTTTGTTCCCTATATTTTTCTAAAAATATTATCCCACATAATAAATAATGAAAAAAATTACAAATTTCTAAGCCATAAGTTAGCTAGTGAATGACTCACCCACGAGAAATATTTGGTCTTATTATACATACCCTTTTCACTAATACTTTTGTTTATTTGTCTTCACAAGAATGATTTTGATTTAAGCTTAAAAGAAGAGGCCATTAAAAACTTGTCATTTCACTGTCTATATTTCAAGACAAAGTGTTTGATTAAGATAGTGGCAAGTAGATTTCCATATCTAAAACTTAAAAAAATATTAGCCTAATGGTAATAATATTCTGCTTTATTAAAGTTTAAGTTATTAAAATATTCTTTTCCTTACAAGGGGGGCTCTGTCCCAGTGACAGGCATGCTAAGTTCTCCTTTTTACAAAGACTGCTTTTTTTTTTTGTGAGGACTGACAAGACAGTAGTAAAATGATTTTTCTGGTATACAAAAGCTATAGTTTTGTTCTCAATATCTAAAGACTAGAACTATTACTATTGGATTACCCCTTAGAGGAAAATCCAATACAGGGGTTTGTCTTTCTGTATAGCTTCAGTAAAATTCATCAAGTCCTGATTATTGAGTTTCTGTTTCTTTCTTGCTTTCTGTGAGTTGAACATTTAATGGAAAGGAGAAGTGAAATAAACGCTACATTCTTGTTTGTGGGATTTTTGGCCCTTTGGAACACTGCAGCAGGATTGCTTTCTCCTAAAGGTGTCAACTTTGAAGGTAATTAGCATTCTTGTTGATAAAACTGCAGAATGTTTAAGAATTTGATATAATGAAAAAGTTTCATATGGGGTTGTTCCTATTATGTTCAGTGCAAGCTTTAATGGCCATAAAAACTGCTTTAAAAGATCCTCATGGAGTTCTTGATAATTGGGATGGCACCTCAGTTGATCCATGTAGTTGGGCTATGGTTACTTGCTCTGCTGAGAGTCTTGTTATTGGCCTGTAAGTGAAAAGATTAATGCTTTTTGTTTTTTGGAATTCAAAGGTTGAGAAAATATCTATACCCCATAATTCAAAGTTAATAGGGTGTTTTATGCAGAGGGTCTCCCAGCCAAAATCTATCTGGTAGTCTTTCTCCAAGCATTGGCAATTTAACTAATCTTCAGATTATGTGAGTATTAAAATCAGTAATTTCAAGCTTTCTTGATTGTTTTAATGTTACTTTTAAGTGATAAAAGAAACTATGTTTTGACAGATTGCTGCAGAATAACAATATAACAGGACCAATTCCAAAAGAGGTTGGAAAGCTTTTAAAGCTTCAGACTCTTGATCTTTCAGATAATTTCTTCACTGGTGAAATTCCTCCTCCTTTGGGACACTTGAATAGCCTCAAGTACATGTAAGTATCTAAAGTCTTGAAAAGAGAGAAAACTTCATTTTTTTATGCTTTGACACTTTGCATTGTTGTTCATTTATCTTCCCGAAATTTTAATCTTTGATTCCTTTCATTAACTGCTTTAGGAGGCTCAACAATAACAGTCTATCAGGAGAAATTCCAGTCTCATTGACTAACATGTCACAGCTCACTCTTGTGTAAATCCCTACTACTACTACTACTTGTCTTTTTCTTATCTCTCTTTATTGTTTTTCTTATTGTAATGTAAATAGCTTCAATAATTTGGATTGATTTTTGTTATTCGATCTGTTGGATTCAGGGACTTGTCCTATAATAACTTGAGCGGACCAGTGCCTAGGTTTCCTTCTAAGAAATTCGAGTAAGCTAATTAACATTTTATTCAGAGATTAGTTACTTACATGTCATCAATGTTTGCTTAATAAAAAGCTGGAATATTGAAATCATTTATGTTCATCATTGTAGCATTGTTGGAAATCCATTGATCTGTGCGACAGTATCTGAGCCAGACTGCTACGGAACGCAGCTGCTGCCTATGTCAATGACATTGAACAGTTCAGAAAGTACGCATTATATAGAATGTCATTTCCCCCCCCAAATCTAGCCATTTTCTTCAGCCTGTAAATTCAAGAGTTCTTGCATTCTTCTGTTTATTCTCATCGTTTGCTCCGTGTTATTCAGCTCTGCCTTCTGGGAAGCAAAAAAGTCATAAAATTGCCCTTGTGTTTGGCTCAAGCCTTGGTTGCATCTCTTTGCTCGTTCTTGGAATTGGACTATTTCTATGGTCAAGGCATAGGCATAATCAACAGGCCTTTTTTGATGTCAAAGGTTGGTCAATTTGTTGTAGAACTTCAGCTCAATGTCCTTATGAAAGTTATGCTCATCATTTCTATTATCTAAAAATTTTAGATCGGCATCATGAAGAAGTTTCCCTTGGAAATTTGAGAAGATTTCAATTCAAGGATCTCCAGATTGCAACCAACAACTTCAGCAGCAAAAACATTTTGGGAAAAGGTGGTTTTGGGAAAGTTTATAAAGGTCATCTGCCAGATGGGACTCCTGTGGCTGTAAAGAGGCTAAATGATGGCAATGCAATTGGTGGCGAGAAACAATTTCAGACAGAAGTTGAAATGATAAGCTTGGCGGTGCACCGTAACCTCCTCAGGCTCTATGGATTTTGCATGACACCGAACGAGAAACTTTTGGTTTACCCCTATATGTCTAATGGTAGTGTAGCTTTTCGTCTCAGAGGTAACGATACATATTCATTGCAAGTGGCATTTCAGATTTCGTATTTGTCTTGTGCTGAAATAATCCGTGTTACTCTCTATAGCAAAACCGGTGTTGGACTGGGGAACAAGGAAACGAATTGCTCTAGGAGCTGCTCGAGGACTGTTGTATCTTCATGAACAATGTGATCCAAAGATAATTCATAGGGATGTTAAGGCAGCAAATATATTGCTCGATGACTATTGTGAGGCGGTTGTGGGTGACTTTGGGCTGGCAAAGCTTTTGGATCATCAGGATACGCATGTCACAACTGCTGTTCGTGGAACTGTGGGGCATATAGCCCCTGAATACCTTTCAACAGGTCAATCATCTGAGAAAACTGATGTGTTTGGATTTGGAATCCTTCTTCTTGAACTGATCACAGGAATGAGAGCTATAGAATTTGGAAAAGCAGCAAACCAGAAGGGAGCAATGCTTGACTGGGTGAGTGTCAATTTGTCTATCCCTCCATTCGATTTAATATGACACTATTTCCTTTTTAATCTGTCCCAAAAAGAATGACACTTTTTTATATTTGAAAACTATTTAACTTTAAACTTTCTCATTTTACTTTTAATAACATGCTCTTATAGCCATAGAAATGTTCTAAGATGCATCAAAACTATTTTTGTCAGGTCAAACACTGCTTTATAAAATGAAACTGAGGGAGTACTACTTTTTCTGGTGCTCACATGTTTCAAAAACCTGATCTATAACATTGCATTATTTTTAGAATGTCATTCCCCTAGTATACACCTTGTGTTATATGTATCAGGTTAAGAAAATTCACCAAGAGAAGAAACTTGATGTCCTTGTTGATAAAGATTTGAAAAGCAACTACGACCGAATTGAGCTAGAGGAAATGGTTCAAGTAGCTCTGCTCTGCACTCAATATCTTCCAGGCCATAGACCAAAAATGTCTGAAATCGTTCGAATGCTTGAAGGTGATGGACTTGCAGAGAGGTGGGAAGCATCCCAGAAATTTGACGGTAGTAACAAGTACAAAACAAAAGAGTTGTCTTCATCAGAGAGATTTTCAGATCTCACAGATGATTCTTTGTTGCTTGTACAAGCCATGGAGCTATCTGGTCCTAGGTAAGCTGTTATATACTCTTTAGTAGTAGTACGTATTTATACAGTGAAATTCACACTTAGAACTTTCTGGCAGATTTCTAGAGGTCGATTATTTGTTAAAGTATGTATTGTATAGTAAAGAACCACCAAAGATTCAAAGAACTTTGATGTGTTCTTTTTTCCTGTATATGCTCGCCTTTAAGCTAAATGATTTCAATTTTTTTGTTTTTGTTTTAATACTAAAGACTTGTATTTGTAGTTTAGATAATGATGTAACTTTGACATTTATGAGATTAGTTTTTAAATATTATTGAGTGCATTCTCATAACAATCATCATTTGGGTTCGAGTACATATGTCTCACTGCTATTTTGCGTTAGCATGTATAATGAATGATTAGCAAACGGCTATATATTGAAAAGGAATCAGACGTTCGTTTTATAATGGAGTGAGAGTTTTCTTGTGCAGAGAAGCTAATGATTTCTGGAGAATCATTCTTAAAAAAAGAAGGTTGCTTTATGTTTCAGTGCAATACCCGAAGCAACACTAATAATAGCAAGGAATCCAAGAAACAGATACTGGTCCGGCATGGAAATTTCTTAATTCCTTGTCCAATGGCAAGCTGTGTTATCCAGTTTGAGGAGAGTAATAAAGCAAATGAAATTAATGAAAGTGAACTATAGTAAAATTTTTATAGAAAATGGATGTGACATGTCAACGCCTAGCTTAAGCTTCAACGAGGAAAAAAGTTACCTCAAGTTCACTTTAGAAGCGGCTATACACTGTTATTTTTCATTAAACTAACTTTTTCCATTGAACTAACGTCAATTGAGTCATACTAATGTCAGAATACGCGCATTGCACGTGAACCTTAATTCAAGGAATTTTTTTTTAAAGATAACCTAAATTATTTTAAAATTTATATTTGAGTTATAAAATAAAAGTTAATGAAAAAATTATAAAATTATGAAACTGATAATTGTCGCTTCTATTTGGCTAACTAAATTGCGTCGAGAAAATTAAATCAAGTCGAAAAATATCGCAACAATCGTAGTATTTTATTTCGAATATTTGAGTGTTACAATCTCTATGAATCCTCTGATTCTATTTTTCAACGGTAAATAAAAAGAGCCGTTGAGCTTAATCTTAAATTTTATTTAATATTAATCCAAGTGCTTGAAGCTTGATCTTGATCTTGACGTACTTTTAATCCAAGGGCTTGCAAC
>MDKI01224802.1:0-19336 GCA_005239505.1 Nicotiana paniculata
AAGGTAGCCTTATGCAAGATGTGAATGCAGATGGAGGTAGCGTTTAACCTCGGAAGGCAGAAAAGTAGCCTTATGCAAGATTAGGGAAGGACAACAGAAATTCTTAGCTGGTGTTAAATTGCGGTAGAGCATTGTGATAATGAAGCATCATTTGTGCTGATAATAAATGTTGGCATGACAATTTTGAGGGACGATGTCTGTCCTTTGAGCGGATAATATGTTTTGGGGTTTTTGCAATTTTGTGTCTGCATCCAAAGAAAGATCGTGAGTTTTGTAAAGGGGAAAGGTTAGTTTGCATTCCTGTTGGCTCTGCTTGGCTCGTTTGCTTGATCATGATGATACTGTCTGTGTCATTGGGGTAGCGTTCGCTAAACAAGTTGCTTCAGAAAAATAAATATGCATGATTTTGTAAGATATAATATATAATCTAAAATAGTTTTAGATGAACCGACGACATGACATGGCTTGAGACATGCAACCTCTGTTGCTGCGGAATTTTGAGGGTCCTCCTCAAAATTCTGCCCCAGTTTACTGGGTGGATGCCTCTGACTGCTGCTCGCGCAGCGATTGGCCGAACTTGCTTTAGAATTTTGAGAGTCCTCCTCAAAATTCTGCCCCAGTTTACTGGGTGGATGCCTCTGACTGCTGCTCGCGCAGCGATTGGCCGAACTTGCTTTAGAATTTTGAGAGTCCTCCTCAAAATTCTGCCCCAGTTGGCTTGGTGAATGCTTGCGGACTGCTACTCGCTTCAGAATTTTGAGGGTCCTCCTCAAAATTCTGCCCCAGTTTTCAATTGCAGGGGAAAAATAGATTTTTATTGAATTGTGACCGAACCCATAAGGCTGCCTACGTATCCCCTCTTAAACGGGAATCAGGTCAGGCATAGTTTAATTTACATCACTGAGAAAGCATAAAGATAACACATAGTAGCGCTTGACTGCATCTGAATTGATCGGTTTCGGCCAAACTTCTCCGTCCATTTCTGCAAGTATGAGTGTTCCTCCTGTCAGCACTCTATAAACCATGTACGGAACTTGCCAGTTGGGAGAGAACTTCCCCTTGGCTTCATCTTGATGTGGAAAGATTTTCTTTAACACCAGTTGCCCTGGTGTGAATCGTCTCGGATTGACTTTCTTGTTGAAGGCCCTGGCCATTCTGTTCTGATATAGTTGACCAGACATACTGCATTCATTCTCTCCCCGTCTATGAGGGCTAATTGCTCATAACGGCTTCTTACCCACTCTGCGTTGCTGAGCTCAGCTTCCTATATAATTCGTAGAGATGGAACCTCCAATTTGGTAGGAATAACAGCCTCTGTACCATAAACTAGCATATAGGGAGTTTCCCCTGTTGATGTGCGGACAATGGTGCGGTATCCCAATAAAGCGAATGATAACTTTTCATGCCACCGCTTGTGCCTTTCTATCATCTTCCTTAGTATCTTCTTGATGTTTTTGTTATCAGCCTCTACGGCTCCATTCATCTGAGGTCTGTATGCTGTGGAATTCTTGTGTTTGATCTTGAAAGTTTCACATATAGCTTTCATCAAGTCACTGTTGAGATTAGAACCATTTTCGGTGATGATTTGACTCTGGAACTTCTAACCGACAAACAATGCGGTCGCGGACAAAGTCGGCCACGACTTTCTTAGTAACTACTTTGTAGGAGGCTGCTTCGACCCATTTAGTGAAGTAGTCAATGGCGACCAAAAGGAACATGTGACCATTGGAAGCGGCAGGCTCGATTAGTCCAATAACGTCCATACCCCAAGCGGCGAACGACCATGGTGAGCTAGTTGCATTGAGCTTACTTGGAGGCACCTTTATCATATCCCCATGTATCTGGTAGCTATGGACCTTCCGAACATACGGGATGCAGTCATTTTTCATAGTCATCCAAAAGTAACCAGCTCGGAGTATTTTCTTTGCTAAAACAAAATCGTTCATATGTGGGCCACAGGTCCCTGCATGAATTTCTTCCGGCAGTTTCGATGCTTCTTTTGTGTCAACACACCTTAATAACCCCAAATTGGGAGTCCTCCTATATAGGATTCCTCCGCTGTGGAAGAAATTGTTGGACAATCTCTAAAGTGTGCGTTTCTGAGTGGAATTTGCAAGCTCGGGGTATTCCCCTTTTCCCAAGTAGTTATCGATGTCATGAAACCAAGGATTTCCGTATGCTTCTTCTTCGATATGGGCACAGTAAGCTGGCTGATTATGGATCTTTATGGAATAGGGTCAATGAAATTCTTGTCCGGATGCTGGATCATTGAGGACAAAGTAAATGCGTCGGCGAACTCATTCTGGATTCTAGGGACGTTCTGGAACTCTATCTTTGTGAATCTCTTTCTTAATTCTTGTACGTAGTGCAGATACGGCAGTATCTTGGAATTCTTTGTTTCCCATTCTCCTTGTACCTGATGTACCAATAAGTCCGAATCACCGATCACTAACAGTTCCTGGACGTTCATGTCAATGGCCATATTGAGCCCCAAGATGCAGGCTTCATATTCGGCCATATTGTTGGTGCAAGGGAACCCGAGTTTGGCGGATATCGGATAATGCTGACCGGTCTCTGATACTAGGACTGCTCCAATACCGACTCCCTTGAAGCTTGTTTCTTCATCGAAGAACATCCTCCAACCATCATAGGATTCTGCAATGTCTTCTCCTATGAATGATACCCCCTCATCAGGAAAATATGTTTTCAGGGGTTTGTATCCTCCGTCTACGGGATTCTCAGCAAGATGGTTTGCCAGAGCTTGTCCTTTAACTGCCTTCTGAGTCATGTAAACAATGTTGAATTCGCTCAGCAAGATTTTCCACTTGGCTGGCTTGCCAGTGGGCATGGGTTTCTGAAAGATGTACTTTAATGGATCCATCCTTGATATGAGATATGTTGTGTAGGCACAGAAGTAATGCCTCAGCTTTTGGGCGACCCAAGTTAGAGCACAACAGGTACGCTCTAATAGAGAATATTGGGCCTCATATGGAGTGAACTTCTTGCTGAGGTAATAAATAGCTTGTTCCTTCCTTCATGTTTCATCGTGCTACCCCAGAACGCAGCCGAAAGCTCCATCTAACACGGCAAGATAGAGTAACAGAGGTCTGCCTGGTTCGGGCGTTACTAGGACTGGCGGTGTTGAAAAATATTCCTTGATTCTGTCAAAAGCCTTTTGACAATCATCGGTCCACTCGGTCGCAGCGTCCTTCTTCAGCATCTTAAAGATTGGCTCACAGATGACTATAGATTGTGCTATGAACCGGCTGATGTAATTAAGCCTCCCCAAGAAACTCATCACATCTTTCTTGTTCCTTGGTGGTGGTAGCTCTTGAATGGATTTGAGTTTTGACGGATCCAATTCTATTCCCCGGCGGCTTACAATAAATCCCAGCAGGAACCTCGAATGCACACTTCGCGGGGTTTAGTTTCAGATTGTATTTTCGCAATCTATTGAAGAACTTCCCCAAATTCTCCATGTGATCAGATACTTTCTTTGATTTGATAATAACATCATCCACGTACACCTCGATCTCCTTATGAATCATGTCATGGAATATGGTGGTCATGGCCCTCATGTAGGTGCCCCCTGCATTCTTTAGGCCGAATGGTATCATCTTGTAACAATACACTCCCCACAGCGTAATGAACGTCGTTTTCTCAGCATCTTCCTCATCCATCCAAATCAGGTGATAACCAGCGAAGCAATCCACGAAGGACTGTAATTCATGCTTGGCGCAGTTATCAATCAAAATGTGTATATTTGGCAAGGGGAAGTCGTCTTTCGGACTGTCCCGGTTGAGATCCCGATAGTCGACACAGACCCTGACCTTCCCGTCCTTCTTTGGCCAGGTACAATGTTGGCTAACCATGTCGAGTACTCCACTACCCGAAGAACTTTGGCATTGATCTGCTTGGTAACTTCTTCTTTGATTTTCAAACTCATGTCGGGTTTGAACTTTCTGAGGTTTTGTTTCACCGGTGGACACATAGGATTGGTTGGCATTTTGTGAGCCACAATAGACGTACTTAGATCATTCATGTCATCATACGACCATGCAAATACGTCCTCATACTCTCTTAGAAACTCTGTGTATTCTTTCTTTTCTGATGGTGACAAATGAATGCTGATGCGAGTCTCCTTGACGTTTTCTGAATTCCCCAGGTTGATAACTTTGGTCTATTCTCAAAGTTCTCAACTTCTTTGACAATCTCGTCAGGTATTTCGCCTTCATCTGAATCAATGCCCATTTGATACGTTGTCTCGTTGCATGTCATAGTCATCGGTTCATCAAGACAAGAAATAGTAATGCTGTAAAAATAAAGTAATGAGAGAAAACAATAGCAATAAATATCAGATTCGTAAGAGAAATTTAGAAGATGCTTTGATAGGTTGAATAACTGTTTTGAACATTGAAGATCTTTATTGCAGAAATTGAAAAAAGAAAAATGAAAGAAAAGAAAAATCATTTAGTAAATAAAACAGTAAATAATGCTTGTTTTAGCCTTGCTACCCCGAGGCTCGTCGGGCTTTGGTCGTCTTGATAGACCAATTCTTCAGATATGTCCCCTTGATTACAGTTTTTATGGAAGGTCCTTCCTCCCCCTCCTCCTCGAGAACAACACAACAATCCATATCTTCGTCCTCTAGGAACAAACTCCTCATTGCTGCAAGTGCTTCTTCCTCGTCTGAACCGTAAATAGTGTCGGCCTGCTTGAAAGTCTGCTCAAGATGAGGTATTGGCTGCTCCAAAGGGTAATAGGGACCGCGCCAAGGTGGAGACCAGTCGTTGAATTCCTTCCAAGTGTACTCATACCCCAGACCAAAAGCGATGCCATGTTCATTGAGCTTTATGGGCTTCGTGATTCCTTGGAGGTTCTTACCTAGCCCTTTGCCTGGCTCATATCCTCTCCAGTTCAGGATGCTCTCAATCTTGCTATCCCACCACTTATCCTTGTCGATAGCATTCACCCGTTCAATGTGGTGGTAAGTTCCTTCGCCTATCTTCATTTTTCCATCAATCACCGAAATAGTTTGATGACTATAAATGGGGTTGCTACCGTCACCATGAATAATCACCTCTTGGTGGTTCCATTCGAATTTTACCGCCTGATGCAGCGTTGACGCTACGGCTCCAGCAACATGAATACAGGGTCGTCCCAACAACAGGTTGTAGGATGCTGGCACGTCTATAACCTGGAAATCCACTTCGAACCAAGTCGGTCCCATCTGTAGACATAGACTGATCGCCCCCACGGTGGACCTCTGAGAACCGTCAAAGGCTTTCACATTGATCGCTCCATCCCTTATCTCATGTATCCCTTTACCCAATTTCTTGAGTGTTATCAACGGACAGATGTTAAGACTGGAACCTCCATTGATCACATTGCACTGTAATGTGCAGCGCTTTTTTGTGCCCCAATCCTTCAGGTGGTAGCTCGTCCTCATGAAAAGTGATTTTATGACTCTCTAGTACCTGGCGTACCATATTGGCTATTTCCCCACTAGTGATGTTGTTTGGCGTATATGCTTCACTCAGTACTTTCAACAAAGCATTTCTGTGTGTTTTGGAATTCTGCAGCAGAGAGAGGATGGATATCTGTGCCAATGTCTTGTTCAGCTGGTCGATGACTGAACACTCTTTAGCTCGTACCTTTCTCCAAAGGTCATCGGGACCTGTTTTGATAAGGGGAGGCTGGTTGGAAACCTTCTTGCTTGACTCGGCGAGATGCTCAGGGGTGTAGACCCTACCAGTTCTCGTCATACCCTGTGCTGCGATAGCTTCCTCAGACCTGACCTTTCCTTTCCTTCTCGCCTCGTTTGTGTAGTCCCAAGGGATAGCGTTTGAATAGAAGGGTGGCGTGGTTGACATTGCCACCGGAATTGGTGCAGCCATCCTTACTTCAAACGCAATGTGTGTTAGGGGTGGCAAGACTGCGACCTCGAATGGTGCCAGTGCATTTATTGGAGATACAAACTCAAATTCAATTGGCACTGGTGACTTTGCAGGTGGCACTGCTTCAAACTCAAATGGTATAGACATATTCACCTCAGCGGTCTCAAATGGTTGAATCTGGACTATGATCGGTTTGAGAGTGACTGCGGGTTTCTTTGGGTCATCGCCTTTTGCGATCAACCCGATTGACCCCTCGGGATCCCAATCATCTTTTATTTCAATCATATGGATGCCTCTACTCTTATGGTCTAGCAGAGGATTGTCACAGACATTTGGAGTGGGGTCTTTTTCCACAATAATATTGTTGTCAATGAGATCCTGTATTTTGTCCTTCAGAGAGCGGCATTCTTCGATGGTGTGTCCTTTCATGCCGAAATGGTATGCACAAGATTTGTTTGGGTTAACCCACTGAGAAGGGTTCTCAGGGGTGGCAGCAGGGATAGGTGTGACATAACCAGCAACTTTGAGCTTCTCATACAGCTGGTCAATGGGCTCGGCTATGGCGGTGTATTGCTTTGGAGGGCGGTGATCAAAATTGGGATGAGGTCTAGGGAAGTTTTGGCGTGTAGGGGGTGACTGGTAAGGGGATGGCTGGGAATTATAAGTGTTGTAGAAAGGGGCGGGTTGTGAATATCTGGGCGAAGCAGGTTGATATGTGGGTGATGGAGCTTGGTAATTTGGTGAGGGTGCTTGGTAATTCGGGATTGTATGGTATGTGAGTGGAGGTGTTGGATAGGTTTGGTATTTGAGCGGGGACTTGGCTTTTTGTGCAACCATTACGGCTTTCACGTCTCTCTTCTTAGACACACCACCGGACTGTAGATCCTTGTCAGTGGCTTGCAAGGCTTCAAAATTTGTAACCATACCGCTTTTAATACCTTCTTCAATCCGCTCACCCAATTTGATGATGCCAGAGAACTTGTGGCCCTCAACCATCAATAACCGTTCATAATACTGCGGGTCCTGATCCCGGACAAAGAACTTGTTCATCTGTTCTTCCTCTAGTGCAGGTTTGACTTTAGCGACTTCGGACCTCCAGCGAGTAGCATACTCGCGCAAGGTTTCTGTAGGTTTCTTCTTCAAATTTTGAATGTTGAACACATCTGGTGTGTTCTCTATGTTGAATCTAAACCTGTCCATAAAATCAGACGTCATGCTTACCCAGTTTGACCATTTCTTGGGGTCTTGGCTGATGTACCAAGACAGTGCGTCTCCCTTCATACTCCTCATGAACAGTTTCATGCAGATTCTTTCATCCTTTCCCACGCTAACTAATTTGTCACAATAGGTCCTCAGATGGACTCTCGGATCACCAGTACCGTCAAACATTTCAAACTTTGGAGGTTTGTACCCCTCGGGTAGTTCGACATCAGGTTGGATACAAAGATCTTCATAATTCAACCCTTCAATCCCCTTGGTTCCTTCAACATCCTGGACTCGGCTGGTCAGTTTCCTAAGCTCCTCGGCCATGTTCCTGATAAGTAAATCCTTTTCGTCAGACTCGGATGCCTGTGGGATAGGCGGAGTGGAGTGGGTCACGGTTTCCACATAGATGGGATTGTTATAGGTGTGGAAATGGTCTTTTGTGGGGTTTTGAGGTTCTGGATGAGTAGTGGAGTATTATTTGAGGTGTGGCAAGCATTGTACTACGTCGGGAGGGTTTGGTTCTTTGGGGGAGTAGTGTGATTGTGAGGTGCGGGATGATTTTGCTATCTTGGGATATTTTATGGAGGTGTGGGGCTTTGAGCATTTGGAAGTTTAACGTCGGGGACGTTGAGGGAAAATGAAAAATTGGCCAGATTTCGGACTTGATCGAGTTCTTCCTGAAACTTCAGCAATTTCTGTTCAAGTGGTGACATGTTCTCATGCAGGACCTGAATACCCCTACCATCAGTGGCCTCTACCCGTTCAATCATATTCTCCTTTCTGGTGTCGTTGGACTCTTCCATCTTACTTTTTCCTTTTGCCCTTAGGAGGAATAGGAGGAGGATTAGGTGGAGGGTCCTTGGATCTGGTGCGATAGGTTGATGATGCCAGAATGCACGAACTAACCTTTGGGGAGGGGAGTAAAAAATAAAAACAAAAGGTAACCAAGTCAGTGAGGATTATGAAAAGAAATTTTGCAGTATTTAAACACATAATGCGAAAATGTAAAGCGCGTCCTAAGTTGGGAACCTCTTTGTGCCCGAGGTAGGCCTAGCGACGAATTGATTTGGAGAACTTAAAATGTTAAATGCCTCATTTTATTGATAATAAGAATAGACAAATCCCAAAACGAGAGACGAAAAATAAAAGTCACTAATGGTCGTTGGCCTTTATTACATTGATAGAAAAATAAAGACACTCCTATCTACTTGGTCCCAGAAAGACCTTCCCCAAACTCGGCATTCTTGCTTTCCTAGTACAGTTTTCTCAGCTCGCGAAGTCCCAGCAACAGGTAGGTTCTGGCTAGGTATCCTCCTGCAGCTCCCTCAGCCTTTTGACAATCTTCAACTCTTTCGATGAACTTTTCTTCCAGCTTGATTATACCTCGTTCCAAGTACCCCGGCCTCTTGTTGGCGTTGATAGCCATGTCTTTCCATTCCTCGATCATTTTTTTGTTGGACTCATGTATCTTGTAGTGGTCATCCTCACTTTCCCAGATCCTATTGCGCAGTTGGTTGTATTTGACTTGTGCCTCGTCCCTTTCATCTATAACCATGTGACCTCGGACGTACCCTGACTTGCTCTGACCACCCAGATCCTCTTCTAACCAACCAAGATAGAATGGGGTACAACCGGCGTGATACATGTCTGGCTTGATGGTGTCTTTCTCAAGTATAACCTTGCAGTGCCACAGGTGCTGAGCTTGGAACTTGTGAGGACTGTCATTATTTTGAAAATCAGCTCGAAGATGGCTCATCTTCTCGATCCTAGGGACACTTTCTTCCTTCCTGCTTGCCTCATAACTCGAAGAGGGACGTACGGGTATGTCCCCCTTAGACCAATCGGTATCAGAAATAATGCGTCTCGGGATCGAATGATGAAATCATCCGTCGAAAACCATTCACACATCCATTGAACCTGCTCTTCAGTCAATTTATCAAAAAGCTCAACCCATCCCTCGGCATTTTTAGGCTGAGCGAACATGTCAGGGATATAATTCATTCGCTTTGCGTGATGGAAAGCGATGTGGTCATCCCATATTCTGCGGTGAATGTCTTTTCGATATTCGCCTTCTTGGAGTTGTTCCATGAGCTAGAGTTGAAGTAATAAATTGCAACCTTCGAAATGCTTTGCTCCTTATTGACACCTTTCTAAGGCCCGATATATGTCTGCAACGATCGTGGGCACAATGCTGAAATCTTTCCCATTTACCCCTTCCATTATGGTCTTAGTTACCATGGCTAGCCTGGTATGGATCATTTCCTTCTTTATCGGGAACACGATCAAACCCAAAAAGCAAACCATAAACACGAACACTCGGCGATGGACGTGTCCCGGGGAGGTGATAGCAAACTCGTCATGGTAGGTACGGTATGATTTGTTGTAGCCATACTTTTCGTACAAGTATCCAAAAGGAATGTACGGATCCTGCAAACATACCAATTTCACGTCCTTTTTTAGACCCATCATTTTGAGGAAACTTTTGCATGTGCGGTTCTCATGCATCAACTTCCCCGGTGTTTCCCATACTAGGTTAGCCAGCCTTTCTATCTCTTCTATCAAAGGCGCCATTTCGATGTTCCCAAAGAGGAACACGGAACTTTCATGATCCTAGAACAGGGTAGTAGCCTCTATTATCATTTTGTTATGCTGGATTTCCAAGAGAGACGGTAGATTACCCAAGTGTTTCCTGATGATAGCTTTGTCGCTAGAGTGCAGATCCTCCCACCAACTCAACAGCTTTGGGTGGATATTGGAGACCATGCCGAATCTGGGGACTTCGTGCCTCATTTTTTCTGCAAAGCAAATAAGGTTAGGCACTTACCCCCACCGGACTCGACTATTTATCGTCAATAATTAGCAGGAAGCATTTAGTTCTCCAAATAAATGCACATAACGTGAGGGCGTCCGTTTGGGTTTAGGGAAACCCGGTGGAATTTTGGATAAGGCTATCTTAAAAACTATCGTGCGGACGACACATTAGCTTGACTAGGTTTGACCATGATGCATGAAATAGTGCAACAGAGTAAGGTTTTGTATGGGGTTTTAGACCGGTACCCTTGAGTGGACAACTCAAGGGGGAAAGGCACGAAACCGTCGACTGCACCGCTGATCGACTAGTTTTACCGCAATAAGCCTTTCCGAATTTAGTGGGTGATAATATAGGAAGGGCGCAACCACTCATCAAGCGTTGCTATAGTATTTTGTTTGGCACAAGTGGAGTATGAATGTTGAGCATGATTTGTGCAATAATAAGTATTAAAACAAGTTGTCACGTATTTGCACGTTAACGAAAGCGGTAAAAACGGTAGTAAAGATTTAAAGCAGTTACAAAAGGAAAAAAAGAGACATGTCAGTTTCGTTTTTGAATAAACGTAAATACCCGAAGTAAACAATTAATTGCATGTAAAAGGAATAGGAAAGGGTGCAAGTATTAAAAATAAAGGCACAAGTTCACGAAATAATTTGAAATGGTAAAAGCCTGGATATTCCCAGCAGAGTCGCCATGCTGCCGCGCCCCCTTTTTCCTCACGGAGATCGGGTTTATGACATTGGTTGGGGCAACTCGTTCCTTTTGGGAAAGGGGTTTACATACTTTGAAGAGTCGTCACCTAACGATTTTAACGGTGCGTTAGGGAACCTAAGGCGTTCAAATATAACTACGTTGCTAACCAGAGATTTGGGTAAGGGCTTGAAATTATCCTAAGGGGAAGGTGTTAGGCACCCCTAAGGATCCACAAGTGTGGTTCCCGGCCAAATGATTTCGTGAATTTGTACAACTAGCAAATACTAAGTAAAGGCTCAAATAAGAGGGGATTTAAGTCTTAAGCATGTAGATGTTAGAAAACAGTAAAGAAGATTAGCTTTTGAAAAGGAATTATGAGCTAGCATATAAAGGTGTCCTAGGTTATAATAATATGGATCACATCAATGCAATACCCGGTAATCACTCCTCGAAGAGGGGCTACACGTGGTATTAGCGCACCGGTCATCATATCTATATTCTACCCTTCCCACCCCGTAAGGTTATTAAAACGAGTGTTGGTCTCGACCTCTATTGCATGTTGTTACACGTCCCTTCCTATCAGTTCCGGAGGAAATTAGGACTCCTATCCTAAAGGAGGTGCTAGGCAGACCCTCAGGTTTTAAAGGTAAAATTCTAAGGCGACAGATAACAAAACAAGCAGGACTGTAGATAAAGGAAAGCATAGAAAACAGATAAAGGCTCAAATATTCCTCCACACACAGTACACATAAGCAACATGTCTCATACACAATTAAGGTCCATATTAATTCAGAATCCTAAAGCATGGTATGTAGGTGATAACACAAATACAGATTATTGCATAACTCAGAGAGGAAGTATTAATCAGGCTTGCATACTGGTTTTAAGCATGCTGACAATTAAACATGATCACAAAGACAGTTCTGATTTTATCTTTTTTAAGTTAATTACCTAAGGCTTGCCTAAGTGTTGGATAACATGCAACAGTTATTCAGATTTGTTAATGACTCTAGGTTGTTTATAGCTAATAACATGTGATTCTAGGTGTAAAGATGTACCAAGACTAATTACCAGTTGCTGAGAACAGGGGATTGTTCTGTGTTTAGACTAAATGCAGTTAAATAGATACGATCCTATAGCATGATATCTAATGCAGGATGATGCGTAATAAATTAAATAGGATTTCTAAATGCACATAGAATCATAGCATTATGCACAGTTTCAGGAATAGCATAGGTGACAGATTTTAATTGTTGTTTACCTAAAATAGGATCTCTACATGCATAGCATGATGAGACATGATTACAACTTATTTATCCTAAGATAGTACTTCTAGTGAAATTTCAGAACATGGGCAGAATCACGTAATAGCAACTTATTTTACTGTTTATCCTATAGGCAGGATTTCTAAGCATAGATGAGATGTTGAATACACATACATCCTAAGTAGCATGATATCTAATGCATGGCATGGTGCACCTAAACATAGCTGCTATTGCGCATAGAGAGATAATAAAACTAGAAACATGGTCTCTACCCTTAATTATACTACAGCATGCATATCACTTACCCATTTTTTACTATCCGACCCTAGAGTTGTTTACAATTAATTATTACAGGCCATTGAATACGAAGTACACAACTGAAATAGAAGAAAAATAAGAAGTTAACTATAGGGAGCCTACAGAATAGGCTCAAGTCTCCAAGTCCTCAATGCCAGGTATTATTTCACAACCTTCTCATAATTCGGGTGTGTCAGAGTTCCCTAAGGACCTCAAGGGCTCCCGGGCAGTGCTCACACCCAGATTTCATAGCCAAAATAGAGTAAGTGCAGTGTGGAATGGCCAGCGTCTGTGTGTCAAAGTTCAGAGGGAGCTCAAGGGTCCCAAGGCAATGCTCACACAGAAGGGGCAGAACCTAGATTTCTAAGAGTATATGTGAGAGTGCTTTTTATTTTTTAAAAGGGTTTAAGTAAGAAAACAGTTTTGGGAAAGGGTAAGTAAAAAAACAGTTCTGAGAGGGAAATTTGATTGGAATAGAAGTTCAACATCACACAAAGGACCAGGGATAGTCCAACAATCACAAACAGAGGTAATGGGATTTGAGGGACTAATACAGAGCATGTGAGGGCAAACATGTAGCAGGCAGACACACATATAGGCATGCAATCAGAAGCTCATAAGGATTCAGAGGATTAGGGGTACAGTAAAGTACTAGGTTAGATTAACACCAAAACAACTAAGACCATGATTAAACTAATGTACCAGTCATAAGCATGGAGATTCACGTAAGAAGCAGGTGCTAAGTATACAGAAACATGTTGGTCATAAACAAGTAAAGCCTAACTTAACATGTGAATGGAGTTCAGGATCCTAGATACATGTTGAATAATAAGTAAAAGCAAATTAGAAATATACTGAATTACAACAGTAATAGAAACATGTTGGTTTGAGTACTGAAATCTAAATTAGAACATACCAGTAAAGTGAAGAAAGCAGTAACACAAACAGGAAGTAGGAGATGCACAATAGTTAGCCTTGGCTTGCAGCCGGCTAACTTAGAATAGCAGTAACAAGCACAGAAGAGAGAGAGAGCAGAGAGTTTTTTTAATTGTGAGAGAGAGATTTGAACATATCAATTAGTGTATGTGTGCCATGGAATGAATGGATTATATATATAGTTTGAAACTAGGTGAATATAAGGTAATAATTAGACTGCCAAGTAATTATGGAACTCAAAGAATCAATTAGTTGCAAAATCAGTACTAGTACTCCCCTAATTAAGGGAGCTAAATTTCAAACGGTCAGAACAGGTAACAAGTAAGGAAAGGAATCGTGTATAACAAATAAGAAAAGATTTCGAGCATAGTAAGCACAGAGTAGGAAATTAGGGTCAGGTTCACAAGGTTTTAACTAAAACGCTACTGTAGGAATCAATTGATAGTAAAATCAGTCATGTAATAAGGCAAGAAGTAACTAAAGGTCGTAAAAAATATTATCACAGGAAATCAATTAAAGGAAATCAATCACAGGAAATTAGTGTTACTCAAAGGAAAATACCACCATTTTAAGGAAATACTCGAAAATCAGGCAATCAGTATTACTCAAAGGAAAATACTTGAAAATCAGTAAAAAGTATGGTGTAAAATCATTAAAGCACTAATCATACTTATTCAGAGATTCAAAAATGGTAAAACTATACAGGAGTAAAACATATTAAGCAAAAATTAGAAACCCTATTCACAAAATTAGGGATACATATCAGAAAATAGCAGATAATTAAAGGAATCCACAAGTAATCATAGTCTAGGCAGAGGCGAAAAAGAATCTGAATCCCTAATCAGTAATTATAGAGAAAGAAATCACAAAAACACATAGAGTATACACGCAAGCAAGGTAGTCATGCTAGAATAGGTAAACAACGTTGCAAAATAAACTCAGATTCGCATATTAAACCCAGAAATTTAGTGCTTTTTTATCAAAATGAATCAACAAAAAGAGAACGGCTCATCTAATGCTTAAACATAATAAAATCAAAAAAAATAATACTAAGAAACTAGAGGAAGAACTGTTTTAAAAAGAATCTTGAAACCCTAGTTTTGAGAAATGAAGAGTCGTTTCAGAAAACAAGAAGATCTTTGAGGAAAATATGGAAAAACCTCAGAATACGTATAGATCTGTGACAAATCTAAAAGGATCGGGAGGTTTAAAGTTAGGATTTCCAAAGAGAGCCCAGAAAGGAGAAGAGAATAACTTGAAACTGCCGGTTTTAATCGGAAAGTGTAAAGATCTTACTCGGACGGCCATGGGTAGCCGGAAAGATGGCATGATACCGGAGATGGTGATTGGACTGCCTCTGGTTCACTTGAAGGCCTCAAAATAGTGACACACGTTTAAGGGGGGAGCCATAAGGCTGGTAGGTGGTTGAATCGCCATAGATTCCGACATGGCGATGGCTGGAGAAGGGTCAGGTCTACCAGAGGGAGTTGAAGGGATGACAGAGAGTTGAGAGAGTTGAGAGAGATGACTCAGAAGTGAGAGAGAGAATGAGAGACGTGGGGGGAGGGGGGAGTCTTAGGTTAATTATGGTAAGGGGGATCTGGACCGTTGATTTGAATTAATCAACGGTTCAGATTGAGTGAGGAATTGGGCCGGGTAGGATTTTAGGTTTGGGCTGGGTTATTGGATTAATTAATTGTGTTGAGGGTCCGGATTAGTTAGGCTGAATTTTAAATAAAGAATGGTTGTTTGTTAAATACACATTAAAATTAGATAAATAATTAATAACAATAGCTAATAATCATATAAAATGAAATTAAGGCTAAATATGTGAAATTAAGGTAACTAATTAATATAGAAAATATAAAATGAATAACTAATGAATTAAAATGGCACAAAATGTACAATTAGGCTATAATTGCAAAATTATTGTAATTATAGACAAATAATGCTAATTTGACTAATTTGTGAAATAATTAATCCTAATAGGATTGAAAATGATATATTGAGCTGGAAAATATTTTGAAATCATTTATAATATAATTTATGAATAATTATTGAATATAGACATATTGAATAAATTGGAAAAGAATTTAATAAAAATATTAAAAATTGCGGAAAATATTAGTTATTTTAAAGAGTGATTTTGAAGATATATATGCACATTTAAAATAGTTTGAGGAAAAATTGGGTATCAACATCGACCCCGGGCGCGCTTGGTCAAAACACGAGGTTCGGACCAAAATCCGATCAATCATTTACCCACGAACCCGAATATGTAATTAGTTTCGGAATCTGACCCCAAAACGAGGTCTAAATTCCAATTATTCAAAAAGTCCTAACTATACCCAAATCCCCAATTTTCTACCCTTAAGAACATGATTTAGGCCTATAAATCTAATGGGTGTTAATAGAAATTGAAGAAAACGAGTCTAAGAAGACATACCTATGGTTTTGTGGTGAAATCCCTCTTCAAAATCGCCCCTAAGCTACCTTGGTTTTGAAAATATGAAGAAATGGCTAAAATCCCGACTAGCTACTGTTTTAAAAAAAAAACTGGACGGATGTACTATGCGTTCGCGACCAAGCATGTGCATTCGTGTAGGCTTCCACTCCCCTTCCCTTAGCGTTCGCGTGAAAGGGGACGCGTTCGCATAGTGAAATGGCTACCCATCCCCAGCCCCCTTCCTATTCTATGCGATCGTGTGAGACTGGACGCGTTCGCGTAGAGCAACTTTCTAAAGCTTCGCGTTCGCGTCCTACCCTATATGTTTGCATAAGGTAAACTTGCCCCCCTCCCAATTTGTGTAGTGCGTTCGCATGGGTTAACACGTGTTCGCATAAAGCAAATGCCTGGACACCAGCAACAGCAATAACACTAGATTTTTCTAAGTCCAAAAGCACTCTGACGCCTATCTGAAACTCACATGAGCCCTCGGGGCTCCAAGCCAAACATGTACACAACCTCAAAAATATCCTACGGACTCACTCGTACGATCAAATCGCCAAAATAACATCTTAAACAACGAATTTAGCATAGAAATCAAAGAAAAACCTCAAAACTTTCAAAGTTTCAAATTTCACAAATACGGGTCTGAGTCACGTCAAATGACCTCCGTTTTTACCAAATTTTACAGACACAACTCAAATATCATATTGAACCTGTACCAGGCTCCGGAACCAAAATACGGGCCCGATACCATAAATTTCAAATATAACCAAATTTCCAAAAACTCTTATATTTTCAGAAAAATAATTTCTTTCAAAAATTCATTTCTCGGGCTTGAGACCTCGGAATTCGATTCTGCCCAAGTCCCATATTTTCCTATGGACCCTCCGAGACTGTCAAATCACGGGTCCAGGTCCGTTTACCCAAAATATTGACCGAAGTCAACTTAAATCAAATTTTAAAGGCAAAAATTAGCATTTTCTCAGTTTTTCTTATAAAAGCTTCCCGGATATATGCCCGGGCTGCGCACGAAAAATGAGGTGAGATAAAAGGAGGTTTTCAAGGCCTCGGAACACAGTTTTGAATTATAAAACAAGATATGGCCTTTTGGGTCATCACAGAACCGAATTGGTTGTCGGATATAGACAATGTCCTCCTCACCCTCACTTCCACCACACTTTCCCAAAATTTCATGGTATGACTTAGTAACTTGATACCCCTATAATTGTTACAACTCTGTATATCACCTTTGTTCTTGTACAACAGTACCACCGTACTCCACCTTCACTCATTCGGCATCCTGTTCGTTAGAAAATACCATTAAATAGCTCAGTCAACCACTCCAAGCCTTCTCTACCCACACACTTCCGAATTGGTTGCTCTACCCCTACTCATCTTATGCATAGCCTCCACGACCTCCTTAACCTTAATGCACCTACAATACCTAAATTCTCAGTGGCTCTCCGAATGCCCCAACTCACCTAGCACAATATCTAGGCCCCCCTCTTCATTTAGAAGTCTATGAAAGTAAGTCTTCCATCTCCGCTTAATTTGAGCCTCCCCCATCAATATTCTACTGTCCTCGTCTTTGATGAACCTCATTTGATCCAAATAGCCTTCCTCTCTCTCGCTTTAGCCAGTCGAAATAAATTCTTATCCCCGCCATTGTCCCCCAGTTCCTCGTACAGCCGTCCAGATTCAAGAATATCGCCTTCTTTGCTTCTACTTTTCCTTGGACCACATCATTCCACCACCAATTTCCTTTATGCCCTCCAGAGAAACCCTTCGAAACCCCTAACACCTCTCTCGCCGCCTCCCTTACATAGTTCGCCGTCGTTGTCCACATAGCGCTCGCATCCCCACTACTCCTCCAGGCTCCCATAGCCGATAGCCTCCTCTCCAACTCCTTAGCATTATCCTTAGTCAAGGATCCCCACCTGATTCTCGGTCGTCCTCGAATAGACCTCTTCTTCTTCCTTATCATGATTCCAATGTCCATCACCAAGAGCCTATGCTGAGTCATGAGGGTCTCGCCTGGGATAACCTTGCAATCCTTGCACAACCCTCTATCACACCTCCCGAGGAGGAGATAATCAATCATATTAGTAATTATACTAATATGATTTCCAAAGGTAATCATGTAGGATTCCTAACATGTAATATTATGATCTATAACTAATAGGATTATAAGTCTAATATCTAGAATTTCGGTTATGTCCTTTTATTATGAGTTATTATGCTTAATATTATAAGGTTATTTTTGTAAACCGATATTGTATTCATGATTTTATAATAATATAAATTAATGATGTAAAATAAAATAATAAACTAATTTGTGCGAATTTAGTAAAGTAGAAAACTAAAACATATTCGAAGAGTAACTTAAAGTTGGAGTAGGAAGCCAAAATTATTTAGCGTTTGGTATTTGAAGATTTTATTTAATTCATATCAAAATAGGATATATGTTAGAATTATATAGGAATATATTTCAAATTTCTAGTCAAAATAAATTTAATACTATTACAAATAGGGGTGCTACTATTTATGTGCATGTGTGGAGATTTGTAAAATATCGTAGGTATCATTCAGGAGATTCATTATAGATGTTAAATTTAAAATTTGTATAGCTAAATAAATTTAATCGTTTAGATACTCAAAAGTCATATATAATTAGTAGTTTTACTAAAATGATGTTACATAATTTGAGCATGTCAAAGTTTAAACATAGTACTATATTTTTCTTGAAATTTTATTTAATATTATTTGATTAATTTGAATTTGCATTGCGCTAAGTTATTGAAGTAGCTCTGAGATATGCTGAGAATATTGATATATAATTAAGATATACTGGGGCAAAGTAATCTAAAAAGCCGAAAAGAGGAAAGAGGAAAATATATTCGGCCAATATTACCTATCACACGTGACATAAGAAGGTAGGTACATAAATACACGTGTAATTACCCCAGTTGATCTGAATCCGTTTCTTAGGCCAGAAATGTGAATTTTCCCCTTTATTTTAATTAATTTGGTACTATCTGTTTAATCTTTTGTACCTTGCAAGGTACTGATAATTTAGTTTAATAATCGAACGGTTAAAAAGAATGAGAGTGTCACTTCAAGTTATGGCCCTGCACTATTAAACTGCTTGGATGTTTATATTTGTATTTTGCTTCTAAAAGTATGTTATGATATAAACTTAGGGATGGAAATGGGGCGGGGCGGGTTTGGCAAAATCCATAAAAATTTTGATCTGCCCCGCCCCGCACTCGCCCCGCCCCATTGCCATTCCTATATAAACTGAAATATATTTCACAATCTCAGTAGTTTTTGGTGATAATAGCAGCGGCTAGCAAGATTTTGGACTGGTAATTAAAAGTAGATAATATTTATAAAATCATTGAAAAATAACTATTATTTTGCTGAAATACGGAAAGTTTCAGCATATCATGGAGCTCATGTGTATAAATTTTCAGCATATTATGTTGGAACTCCAGCACACGGAAAGTTCCAGTATAATATGCTGGATTATGGAATTCATGCGTATTAACTTCGAACATATATGTTGGAATTCCTGCTAGGAGTGTTTATAAAAACCCGAAAATCGAACCAAACCAAAAATCGAACCAAACCGACCAAAAAAGGATAATTTTTAGCTTTGGTTTCGTTTTGATTTTAAATTTTAAAAATCAATCAAATTTGGTTTGGTTTTGGTTTTAATAAAATATAATCAAAAAAACAGAAACAAACCGACCGTAAAAATAGCTATTTAAATTTATTATTA
>MDKI01045697.1:0-24149 GCA_005239505.1 Nicotiana paniculata
GTCACTTTAATTGGAAAAACTCTCATACCCCCTTGGGGTGTATAAAAAAAGGAGGTGTGACAGGACCACATCGTGTGTCGGTTCGGGATACCCACTGAAATAGTATGCGACAATGGGAAGCAATTTATTGGTAGCAAAATGACAAAGTTTCTTGAATATCACAAGATAAAAAGGATTTTATCAACGCCGTATCACCCAAGCGCAAATGGCCAGGCCGAGTCCACCAACAAAACTATTATCCAAAACTTGAACAAAAGGTTGAAGGATGCTAAAGGGAAATGGACAGAAGTATTGCCCGAGGTATTATGGTCATATCAAACAACGTCGAAATCAAGCACAGGGGAAACTCCGTTCTCTTTGGTATACAGGTCCGAAGCATTGATTTCGATCGAGGTTGGAGAGCCCAGCGTCAGGTTTCAGCATACCACCGAGGATTCAAACCACGAGGCTATGAACACTTGTCTCGAACTACTAGATGAAAAATGAGAAGTTGCACTTGTCTGAATGGCCGCACAAAAGCAAAGGATCGAGAGGTATTATAACAGAAGGGCGAACCTTCACCACTTCAGAATCGGGGACTTAGTTCTAAGGAAGGTCAGCCTCAATACTCGGGACCCAAATGAAGGAAAATTAGTCCTTAATTGGGAAGGACCGTACTGAGTCATCAGAATCGTAGGGAAGGGATCTTACAAACTTAGCACAATGGAAGGCGAACAACTACCAAACAATTGGAATGTATCACTACTCAAACGGTATTATTGTTAAAGGTACGATCTTCTCCTTTTTCCATTTGTTTTCGAGACTAGCTCACTACAGGCGCTCGACCAAAGATATCGAGACATCCTTCAACTCGAATACCTTAGGTTTTAAAGCATGTGTTGCACTCTTTTTCCCTTGGATCAGATTTGATCCCAAATGGGTTTTTCCGGCAAGGTTTTTAACGAGGAAACAACTATATGCTACCTAAGGAGAACTCAACATTATCCAAGGCTTCTTTTCAATACACCTCGAATACTGGGCATCACCCCTCGGGGACTGATATTTTAAAGGAAAATAGGAAAATACTTCATGCC
This sequence comes from Nicotiana paniculata, assembly GCA_005239505.1. Taxonomy (NCBI): domain Eukaryota; kingdom Viridiplantae; phylum Streptophyta; class Magnoliopsida; order Solanales; family Solanaceae; genus Nicotiana; species Nicotiana paniculata. The sequence goes on from MDKI01045697.1 coordinate 1,074, forward strand.
TAAGAAGTCCTCGGGAAACAAGTCCAAGAGACATACCCGAAGGCTACGGCCATATTAAAGGCTACAGACTTATTAGAAGACTACGGTCATATAAAAAAGGCTACGGCCGAAATAACGCGTTTGAAGACGTCTGACTCTCGCCATAAGTTAAAGGCCTTCGAATACTTTGAAAAATCGGTTAAACTAGGCTACCCTCGGCAAAAGCAAAAATGGCTTCAATAAAATCAGCCCTCGAATAATTTAAAGGCTTCGATAAAATCAGCCTTCGAAAAAAGCCTCAAGAGGTATTCAATTATCGTAACACAAACGGATTACGAGTGAGGTTCCGATTGATCGAACCTTCGAAAAACCCAAAAGGTAAAAAAACACATGCTAAGGCATAAAGAAATTTTAACTAAGTCTTTCAGCCGAAAAAAAGGGAAAAATTATAGCCGTCTTATAGGCCGAAATGGCCAACCTTAAAGAGCCTAAGGGCAGACCTAAAAGAGCCTAAGGGCCAATATAAAAGAGCCCAAGGGCCAAAGCATGCGGAGTTCGAGACCTTACTCTCACTCAACTCGGACTCCAGAGTCCCATCATCCCAGGCTCGCATCAAATCGACTTAAACATAGCTCGAGGATTAACAAAAACCTTAAGAGGTATTCTATCATAAATTCGAAGACCGCCCATCTATCACTAAAAAACCCAAAGGTTGTAATATGCAGAATCCGGGCCAATATTCGCTTGATCATTGAAGTTATCAAATTTTTTTCGAGATAAAGACAATATGGAATTCAATACTAATCAGGAATGAAGCAAAGGGATTATTTATATTTATAAGAGGTATTTACAAGAGATATTTACAATGCCCACGAGGGTCCTTGCACAAAAACACAAAAACAAAATGAAGAAACCTAAATCTACTCCGGGGCCACATCTTCGGCAGCTGCTTCTTCGGGAGACGTATCTTTGAGAATCTCCTCCTCGAGGACTTCATCTTCGTCTCCTCCTCTCTCGGATCCGCTAGCTGGATCCTCATCATTAGAAAGCAAAGCGGCAGCCTCTTCTTCCAAAGTCTTTGCTTTTTCAATATCGGTTGAGAGGTCGAAGCCACGAGCGTGCACCTCCTCGAGGGTTTCTCTTCGGGACTGTAGCCTGGTGTGGTCGAGTGCACATGATAGTTTAACTTCAGCCGCAGCAAAGATCTCCTTTGCCTGAGTGTTAGCGGCTTCAGACTCAGCTCGATACGAAGACAAAAAGGCCTCTGCATCAGACTTGGCCTTTGTAAGCTCAGCAGCAAATTTAGCTTCAAGCTCCTCGATTTTGCATCTTCGAGCCAAGCTTTCCTCCTTCGCATTTTGCAGCTGGTGTTCGACTGAAGACAGTTGCTCCCGAAGTGTATCTTTCTCCGAGGCGAGGTGGTCTGTGTGTTGTTTCCACCCTAGGGTCACGACCTATTTCATCTTGAGCTATTCTCGAAGCTGCTTCACCAGCTCGCCCTTCTTCTGGATCTGCAAAGTTGAAGTGTTAGTCACATAAGCGGATAAAGGCATAACAAATCATCGAGAGTTGTATTACCTTTTTAATAAGCTCGGTCTGTTCTTGATGAACCTTCGCCAACTCAACTCGGAGATCCCTGACCTCCTCCTCTTTCTGTACATAAAGGCGCTTAAGGTCATCCCTCTCTTCCACCAACTTCTTAAGATCGGCTTCGCATCGGGCTAGCTCGGCTCGAGATTTGGAAAGCGATTGTCGGTGAAGCGACGCGGCCTTCACACAAAGAAAGGAAGTTAGACTTAGATGATGAGAATTAAACTCGAGCATAATTATGAAGACAAAAACTTACTTGTTTAAGGAGCCTTTGGACCTCATCAAAAATAAACAAGGCGTCAGGATTGGGACCAACCTCGATCCCCCCAAGGCACTCCCGAAAAATGTCACTCCCTTCATGGGTCGTTCCTACATCAGGAGTCCCTATGGCTTGGGCATCTCGAAATTTCCCTTCGGAGAACACCGGGCCCGACGAAGAATCATCTACACTGATTACCCCAAGTGATTCACTCGGGATATTGTCCTGTCTTTGAAGGGCCTCGAGCTCACCCACTAGATGTTTCCCGGGACGTGGCGCACTTTTTTCACTTGATGGATCGGGGACTTTGCTCGAGCTCCCCTCCGAAATTTCTTCGGTTCGAGACTGAACCGCATCTGCCACCATTGGTTCAGCGGCCTTCGAAGTATCAGTGCTTCCTCTTTTCCGAGTTGTCAACAGGCAGCCATCATCTTCTCCTTTTTCGTCGTCTTTCTCTTCGTCCTCATCACGAAGGCGTTGGGACATTTTTGAGGATAGGGCCACGATATCGGCCTTAGGTTTCGAAGCTTGCTTTTCTTTGGCTTCGGGGAACTTGCGGGCGACCCCCTCTTCCTTTTCTTTTCCTTAGCAGGCTTTGGGATTTCTTCTTCACAAGGCGGGGGCAGCCGCATAACAACAATGTCTCCGAGGCCTACATAAAAATAAAAGTAAGTATTTCACTAAGGAACACGAATATGCAAACAATAGAACTCACCATGATTTTTGGCCTCCCATCGACCCTTGGCCAAATCACGCCAGCTGTGTTCAGCGTATGAAGAAGTAGAGGCCAGTAGCCGAACCCAGCCTGGGAGGTCCAGAACCGCACCAGGAAATCAAGCAACAACTTCATCATCATAAATAAATTAGATCGAGATAGGGTTGGGATCGAGAAAGAGAAAGAAAAGCGGAGTAGTAGATCACAATTGATAAACCTGTACTTACGTTTCATGTTCCATTCCTCGGGGAATGGCATCCTCTTAGCAGAAATCAGGTCGGAAGTCCTGATTCACACAAACCGGCACATCCATCCTCGGTCCTTTTCCTCATCGATGCTGGAGAAGAAAGATTTCGTAGACCGGCGTTGTAGTTTTATCAGACCACCCCGATAAAGACGAGGGCTATATAGCCTGATTAGATGGTCGAGGGTAAAAGGCATGCCCTCAACCTGGTTCGAGAAGTATCTGATCATATTGACGATTTGCCAGAATGAGGGGTAGATCTGACCAAGCGTCACTTGGTATTGTTGGCAAAAATCGAGAATGACTGGGTCTATAGGACCGAGGGCAGTATCTACAGGACCCAACATGAACGGATAGGTGTACACGCTCAGGTATCCTGCTTTGTGGGTAGTAATATCCTCCTCAGGGGAAGGGATCACCACCTCTTTGCCCACCCAGTGGCAATCCTTTCGCACCTGCTCGAGTTTGGCTTCGGTTATCAAATTAATGTATCGAGACATGGGTTCGCATCGTCTAGGAACATCGAGTGGATTTTTTATGGTAAAGTCCTTCTTTAAAGTGCAACCACCAGGAACAAGCTCGTGAAGGGCCGGCGCCCTGCCACCGGCCGGACGGGAGGAAGAAGAGGAAGTTCCCTCTTTTTGAGGAATGACTTTAGAAGTTTTAGCCATTGATTCTGGTCAAGATAGGCTGAAGGAGATAAGATTTAACGGTTTAGCATTAAGGAAGCAGAGAACTAGTGGCGGAAGAGGAGAAAATAGAGAGAAGAAGAATCAGAGGCGGCGCAAATGGAAGTAAAATCCTCAACAAGGAAAACAACCGGGTATTTATAGAAAAATTGACGACCTTTCGGTGGCACTAGTGGCCGACCAGCATTGACGCACATTTAAATTTCTAGGGAAGCGGACCGATGGGATGTTTCGGTCACTTCAACGCTTACGTCATAGGGATGATGTCATTATCAGGGACTTCGGAAACTCGAGATTCAAACGTTTCTTATCATCTTATTCTAAGAAACTCGGGGACTATCGGTATACAGTCAAAATCATATGACCCCGAGTTTGTAGGCTCGAGAGGTCGCATCGAGGGCAGAAGTTCGATAGAGACCTGGCCCGGGCTCGAAGGCATAATAAGAGGCTCGAAGACCTAAGTGCTTGAGGAGCATCGGAGCCAAGTACGATCAATTCAAGAATAGTGTCGTTACGAGTTTGTTACAGAAGGACAAGATTCTCGTCACGTCCCCAATATCATGGCGTAAATTTCGGAATAGATTTGTACAAATTAGTACAAATCCGTACTAGGTGGTTACACACCTGTCCCAATTAGATTCTTTACTGTAAATAGAAATGTTTAGATTTCCCCTCCTATATAAAGGGGACCCAATCATTTGTAAGAATCATCTATATACTATCCTACTTTTCTCACTTATTGTTCATGAGAGTTGTCCTTTAGCTTTATTGTTCTTGCTTTATTGTTTATGAACCATCTCGAGGTCACTAAGCTCGAGGCCGATTCTGCCAAGCAACACTGGTTTGATTTACTCATTTCCTTCATTTATACGTTATACTTCTTGATTATTAATTGGTATTGAACTAAATTACGTATCTTTAAAATCACAAATCAAATTTAATTGTTACTCGTATTTTCGAGGTAAACATACACATTTCCCTTTATTTAAACATCTTGGGCAGCTAAGACCAAGTATTAGGTCAACCAAACAAAATTTCTATTTTGGTTCAAATGTTTGTTCTAGCAACTTTTTATGGACTTTCTTCGAACATGAATTTTTGTTATACCTAGCATTTTAATTAGACGCTATGACAGGAATATTATTTTGTGTATTACTTGGCATTTGTCGGAAGTTGTAGATATTTTTAGTTTAGAAACTCAGAATTTTTATTTTACAAAAAAAAAAAATGTTTGTTTGAGCTAAATCTTGAAAAAATATTTTCTTTAAGATTTTTAAACCCAATTTTTTATACAGTTTAAAAATTAAATAATTAACTCATTCAATCTACTGTGCACGAGTTCCAAACCTATCATCCTAATTAACTTCTTCTTTTTTTATTAAAATGCTAAAACAATTGGGACTATTATATATTCACTAAATTCATACACCAGTACGACTTGGACCCTTAACTCGATCTGTAAAAATAATTAGGTGATAAAAGAATATGTAAAAAATATGAACTGATTGCTTTATTAATTTTGTATAAATAATTATCATGTCCAACTAAATGCACCTACTTGTGGCGATCCGTAAGGACGCATACCTGCTCTTCTTTTAGCAGTTTATGTGAACAAAAAAAATATGATTTTTTTTGGGGCTTAGAAAAGGAGATTTTATTGAAAATAGGAAATTAAAGTTGATTATTACAACAGTGGATTGATCGCGAATAAACATAATCACAATAATTTTTGCAAAAAATAAGTAAAGCAAAGGAGGGAGATGTTTACAAAAATATGATATTTTCCCCCGAAATAAACAAAACCCATGACACATTCCGAAAATTTGCCGAAATAGTAAAAATTTGAAATAAGGCGGACAACTTGATGTTGTATGTGAAAATTCACTAATAACATAAAAAAAAATTAAATTAAATCCATATATATATATATATATATATATATATATATATTTCCTTTTTATTGCTTGTTCCTGGTAAGATCTTTGGTTGCCATTTTCTCTCTTTCCTTCACTCCTCTTGTGCTATATTATCAACAGTTACTAGTATCAACATTCTTTCTTTCTTTGATGCAATAACGACACTAACTGTTGTCCTTTTACCCTTTAACGAATTGAATGATTTGCCGTCATTTAATGAGACAAAAGAGTGAAATGAAATTCTCGTTTCTTTATGTTTAAAATTACAGATGGAAATTCATGAATTTATTGTTCCTCTCTTGTCAATTCCATCATAAGTTTGGCGTTTGGTATAGCATGTTCTCTTTTCAGCAAGGCACTTCCCTACATATTTATAATTTCTTTTGTCTTTCAATTTACGTTTTTATTCACTAAGGAATCGTTAGGTAAATTGCATTGAAATAATTAGTTTTAGCATAAATTATGATAATATTTGGTTGGCCTTATAAGAAAAAATATTTACCATGTAACTAAAGCAACGTCTGATTAGTTGCATAATAAAATTTATCGTCGCATATCTAACAAGGAGTTTAGTTTCTCGCATTAGGTGATAGACTTAAGGAAATATTAGACTTAAACCTAAGATAGTTTTCTTTTCTGTTTCATTGGGCCTTTTGCATAGTTAGGCCACTTTTTCTTTCTCTTATATTGGGAACCGGCCCATGTCCGAATTTATTCATTATTGGACTAAATTGTACATATTAATAGACTAATTGAGGTCTATTGGAAAATAATAGATCATTTTTCCTCTTTCTATTTACCCGATGGTTCTGAGTTCTTCTCTAACATCGATTAGAACCTAGGGTTTTCTCGTATTCATTCACATAGATTCAATTTTTTCTCACTAATTAACATGGTATCAGAGCAACGATTCCTGACGTACTCGAGGAGCTGGTTCATCCTATTGGTTCAGATTTCTCAATTTTTGAGTTTTTTGGTTGTATTCGACTAGAATTGTTTGGCGATTTTCCGAAAAATTTGGCTTTTTCCGGCGTCATTTGTGGATAACTTCAGCATTTCTTTGCTCTAGCTCAACGAGGCTCTACTCCTTCGAGATTGTAAAGGAGGTACGGTACTATCTGTTCATCCCTTAGTTTATAGGTTTTGTGATCTAATTGAAAATTTTGTGGAGCTACTGTTTGTGTGATTTTAGCTCAAAATTTCTTTGTAAGCTATCATATTCTGTTGTAGTGTTGAGTCCCGAATTTTGCCCTTATTTGTTGATTCAAACCATGGGTACAGAATCAAGCCCTTCCTCTCATATTCTTCAGTCTTCTCACATCCTCTCTATGTTCATCCATCAGATAATGCTGGTGTTTTGTTAGTATCAGTCCCTTTTTCAGGGACTGGATACACTTCATGGAGAAAAAATATTCTAATTGCCTTGTCTGCTAAGAATAAAGTTGGGTTGATTAATGGTAGAATTCCACAACCTCCACCTAATTCTTCTCTTTATGATTACTGGGTTAGATGTAATGACATGGTCTTTGCTTGGCTAAGCAATTCCTTATCCAAAGACATTGCAGACAATGTTTTGCACTGTGATACTGCTAGGGACCTATGGAGGGATATAGAAGAAAGGTATGGACTGTCTAGTGCTAGTAGGTATTATCACATACAAAGAGAAATTGCAGGGGTATCTCAGTGTTCTTCTAACACTGCTAGTTACTACACTAGGTTTAGGAAACTCTGGATGAATTAAAGACTGCTGCATTTGGTCCAATATGCACTTGTGGGGCTAAGACACAATGCAGTGATGGCCAGAAGCTTATTCATTTCCTCACAGGGTTGAATGAGACCTACTCAAATGCTAGGAGTAATGTCATTATGATGTATCCTGTCCCAATTCTGAGTAAAGCTTACTCCATTCTTCTTCATGATGAGAGTCAAAGAGAAATTCAGCCATCTGGCTGTTCATTTCTCTTAGAGTCAGCTTCTTTTTCTATGAAATCTACACCTTTCCCTGCTCAGTTCACCAATGGTCCTAAACCTTTCCCTCAGAAAGTCAATTTTGACATCAAAAAGACAACTCTTGTGTGCAAATACTGTAAAAAGACTGGTCATTCTGTTGACAAATGTTACCAACTCCATGGGTTCCCAAGTGACTTCAAATTCACAAAGGGTAGGAAGTCTGTTGCTTGTGCTCAGGTTGATACTTCTACATCAGAGGATCAACAGTTTTCTGAAAATATCACCAACAATCCTATCCATGGGTTCAACAAGGAACAGTACCAGCACTTCATGAGCTTATTTCAACAGTCTCACATCTCCACTTCTCAAGATTCAACTGGCAACACCACTACAATGGCTGCTTGTGCAGGTGTGGTCTGTAGTCTTGTTGTTTACTCTTGCTTTGTATTGTGCATCGCAATTAAAAATCAACACCCAGATTCTAGATTCAGGTGCAACCAACCCCATGACACCTAATAAACACCTATTGCACAACATCCAATTTTTGCCTTTGCCTTATCTTGTTACACTTCCAAATGGTTATAAGGTCAAAGTTCATTGCATTGGTTCTTTACATGTAACGACCCGACCGATCGTTTTGAGCTCTAGCACATCGTTCAGTGGTTTGAGGCCATGAGCAACTTCATTTCAGGTGTTATGACTTTTAGGTGTGGTCGGAATTGAATTTCGAGAAGTTTAGAGTCAATTTGGAAAGAAAATTCTCATTTTAGAAGCCTTAAGTTGGAAGAATTGACTAAGACTGATTTTTTGAGTAAACAACCTCAGAATCAAGATTTGAAGGTTCCAACAGGTTCGTATGATGATTTCGGACTTGGGCGTATGTCCGGATCGGGTTTTGGATAACCCGGGAACGTTTCGGCATATATTGTGGAAGTTAGCATTTTAGAAGAAATTTCATAAATTTGGGTTGAAGTGCATTTCAGTGATATTGATATCCGTTTGGGATTTCGAGTCTGGTAATAGCTCCGTATGGTGATTCTGGAGTTGGGAGCGCGATCGGAAGTGAATTTAGAGATCCGTAGGTTATTTTGAAGTCATTTAGCAAAAGATAGAAATTTGAAGGTTTTCGAGAAATCCGACCGGGAGTGGAAATTTTGACATCGGGGTCGAAATGCAATTTTGAAAGTTGGAGCAGGCCCATAATGTTGAATGTGACTTGTGTGCAAAATTTGGGGTCAATCGGACGTGATTTGATAGGTTTCGGCATCTAATATAGAAGTTTTAAGTTTTAAGTTCATTAAGCTTGAATCGGGTTGCGACTCGTGATTTTAATATTGTTTGAGGTGATTTTGAGGCTCGACTAAGTTCGAATGAGGTATTAGGACTGGTTGGTAGGTTCGGTTGAGGTCCTGGGGGCCTCGGGCGTGTTTCGGATGCTCAACGGGTCGATTCTTGCCTTGTGAGGATTGTTAATTTTTCTGGTGTAAGAGCAGCACATAATTACACAATGCGATCGCATGAGAGGGTCCGCGATCGCACAGTGCAATTTGGGAGGCTTCTGGATTTTGTCTTATGCGATCACAGGTAAGTGTATGCGACCGCACAGTGCAATTTGGGAGGTTGCTGGATTTTGGCTTATGCGATAGCATCCGGAGGAACGTGAACGCACAAAAGAGAAAATATGGGGGTTGCTGTTTTGGACTATGCGAACGCAGGTATGGGGATGCGATCGCACAGAGCAAATTATGGAGGCATCAAGTTTGACCTATGCGATCGCGAAGGCTTTCATGCGATCGCATAGAGGGGTCAGAACTGGGCAGGGCAGTGTTTTAAAAATGGATTTTGGCCATTTCTTCTCATATTTCTCTTGTTTGGGCGATTTTTAGAGAGCTTCAAGAGGGTATTTTTGTCATCTATGTCAAGGTAAGTTGTTTCTACTCATTTCAAGTTAAATACAAGTTTTATACATGGATTTGAACATGAAAATTTGTGGAAAAGTTAGGACTTTTGAAGAAAAACCTAGAATTGGCAATTTGGATTGTTACCACGAATTTGAACATGAAATTAAGAGTAAATTATATATTGGATTTAGTAAAGTCATGGGTAATCTTTATCTTCAAAAAATTTAGGAATCCGGGCACGTGGTCCCGAGGGCAATATTGTCAACTTTTCGAGCGGAATTAGGAATTTATATAAATTGAATTGCTATAAGTATTAGAGTATATTTTCATTGGTTTGCCGTTATTTGGCTAGTTTGGAGTGTTGTGCATTGATTTGAGTCATCGGGAGGGCTTGGAAGCCGGTTATGGAACTTCGGAGCGAGGTAAGTCTCATTTCTAACCTTGTGATGGGGAATTGTCCCCATAGGAGAACTAATCGAATATATGCTGCTATTTGTGGGGGCTACGTACGCACGAGGTGATGGGAGTCCGTGCGTAGCTACTATCATGCTCGTGTCTAGGTAGTCTAGGACCCACTAGCATGCTTTACTTGTTGTACTAATATTTTGCTAATGAAATAAGACTGTTAATAATATTGAATTAGTAACTGAATACCTAAGAAGGTTGAAGTTTATTTTCCTTCATCATCTAGAAAGAGAATTGATTTTCCCTGGGATAATTGTTTTCCCGATAAAGCATGTTTTATTTTCCATACTTGTAACCTTACTGATAAATTTATAATATTTAAAACCTTATCGAACTTGGAAAATGAATTTCTAGAAAAGGATTAAAATACTATCTTTGTGACCATTAAAGGAGAAATTGTCATTTTCTTGGATAATTATTTTTCCGATATAGTCGGGGTGGACTGTTTGAATGTGTATGCTTATGTGTGACCGCTTCACAATTTATATTCTGCGAGCGGGGTGATTCTTCCACTACTCTCATGGGAGCGGGCAGTACACCACGGCAGGTTAATAGATGCACCTATGGTTCGCGCCGTTCAACCCTTCGACAGTGCACAATTTACATTTATGTTGGTTCAGGCCGTTCGACCATAGGGATTTCTTGCGCATGATATTTACTGCGTACTTGCTGTGATTTTTACCTGATTACTAGCCTGGAAATTTTAAATTGTCAACTGAAATGACGAGGATTAAGAATATTAAATGTGAAAGAAGTTGCTATTTCTTGTCGCTACTTGCTAATTTACCTATGATATTCATGCTTAGTGTCACCTTTGATTTCATTAAATTGACCTCTAGCAAGTGTCAAATTCGACCTCTCATCACTACCTCTTCGAAGTTATGCGGGATACTTACTGAGTACACGTTATTTTCGTACTCATGCTACACTTGCTGTGCATTTTTATTGCACAGGTACATTCATAGATAGTGGACCTGCTTGACGCAATCAGCAGCAAACAGTCCGAAACGCTGCGACTTTCTCACCCAAAACAGTCCAAAAATTCCAACTGAAACCTGCTGCCGAAATCGCTCAAAAGCAGTCCAGAAATCTGGATCAAGAGCAGTCAAAACTTAGCAAAAAACGGCCATAAGATCTGCCGCAAAACTCACCCCAAAATGTCACTCAAAACAGCCCCCGTAACTTCTGAAAATCAGTCAAGAACGTAGCTTAAATTCTTCCAAAACGCAGCAGAAAAATGACCTACAAATATCCATGAAAGCACACCTAAATCCAGCCCCAAAACAGTTGCGAAAAAAGTCCAAATTGCTGCTAGTTCCAGCTCAAAAATAAAAATACCAAAACTAAATACATAATGACACATGTAATTACTTTCGTTGATATCAAAATAACAATATTTGATACACAGTTAATTACTTATGCAACTGCATAATTCCCCATCCTTATTCTCTATGGGATGCCAGATCAAGTTATGGTCTACATTTTTTTACAGCTAATCTTCAACATACTACTTTTAACAATTAAAAAGTACATATAAGCATGTGTACTGAATCGCGAAGTAGCAACACAGAGAATAACACCTTTTATTCGCTCAATTCAATGCCGCATAACGTAATATTCAGAAATTAAATATAGAAAATGGAGAAATGGACCTTTGATAAACCGGGCTTGGGATTTCCTTGAAGGACCACCACCATTAAACGACATCACTGTCCCTCTTCTTGATTCCTCATCGTGCGGTTTGATTCCCTTTAAGGCTTATGCCTACGTTTCTTCTTCCTCAATCTTACACGTCGCGAAGCGCTTGATATAAATCAAGAATTTGAGGAATTGTAATTGTGCTACGGATATGGTGCGTGATGTTTCCCATGCGAAGTTGATTGGGGCTATTGTCATTTCCCTGCGGAAGGATATTATGTTGTTTCAGCTCAGTAATTGTGTTTCTGAGAGCTTTGAGGCTATGCTCAGGTTGTTTTGATGCAGACTATTGGTTATTGCTCGGTGTTGATATGATGGTAGGATGCTTGCCCATGTGTCGGGGCAATGAATGACTTGAAAGGAGGTCTTCTCAGAGCGTGATTTTGAGATTTTAGTATTTTTATTCCAGCAGAGGAAAGACCATTGGACAATGAATGATCGGGTTCGGGTTGATAAAGTAATAAGGCTTGGTGTTTTCATGTGAGGTGGAATCTTCACCTGTGATGTGGTATCGTCGTCTTTGATAGAATAGAAGGTGTTAAGTTCGCCGGTGCTATGGCTTCTTCGGTTGCATTGATCAGAGTGTTGTGAAGTAATATTGAAGAAGCGGTTGTCAGAGATCGTGGTGTGCGGTGTTTCAGGACTGAATAGATATTTTTAATGTAGGCGATTCAAGAAGGATGATCTTGGAAAGTTTTAAAGTTGTGGTGATCTACTGGTTTAAGAGTCACAGAGAATGATATTGAATTGAGGCAACAATTGGGCAGCATACGATGAAGGAAGACATGTGAGAAGTGTCACGTGGCGGATAAATTTCTAAAAGGCCAGGTGTAAGAAAAAGAAGTCAAGTAGTTGCTTAAAAGAGTGAGTTAACTAAAGCGGGAGAGGGGCAGCGTAGCATATAAGTTCTGTGGTAAGATAGATGCTCATCTTGAGGAGAAGTTTGGAGTGATTTGAGAATTTTAGTGGACGGTGATTGGGTCCACGAGCTTAATTTGAATTATTGGCTATTATACGGCGGGAGATTTGGATGCAACAGAAAGAAAGAGTTGCTTGATATGAAGAAGGATACAATATAACTTTGAATTGGAAGATATTGTCGCACATTTAGTTGATGTCCATAAAGAGTGTACGGACTGGTACAATTGGTGAATGAGAACGGGATCAGGATGGGTTACTGATGTCGTAGTGATTGTACCCCGTGAAACAACGTTGGAAGATGTCGGCATGTAATTTCCACAGGTGGGTTATCTCCTGTGAGCAGGTTAGTAGTCGTGTGGTTGGCAAGTTTCTGTGAGGAATTATAATGGCTATTCGGTGGGAGGCCGAATATGTGAGTGATGCTAGAGAATTAGAGTATTCATGGAATGCTAACAAGAGAATTTAGAAGAATTTGACGGGTTGGTTGAGCAAGATCATGTCAGCAATGAATAAAGAATTTCGGCGGGGTCTAGAGTAGTGCAAGGAGTAGCTTCGGGCTAAGTGGGAGAGTCCCACCTCCTTCAATTGGGTTGCAGGATTATCTTCTCATGGGGTTGCGGATTATCAGCGTATTGGCAAGTATTACAGCTAAGGGTAAAGGAGTAAAATTATAATTGCGCATGGGATTTGATAAATGTGTGCAAAAGTTGGCCCTATTGGACCAGGGTTAGGCTTTGGAAGATTCAGAATTTATGCTTAATGCATGGGCAATTTATAAGGGTAGTGACTCAGTCACATGCTTCATTGAAAGGGTGTTCGTGTGCTAGAAGAACCTTGGAGTTGATTGTATTCGGGCCAAGTCAGAGTGGGTGACTCTCAATAAGTGGTCCTAATGACTTCGAAAGTTAAGAATGCGGTGATTAAGGGTTTCATGTCCGCAGTATGGCTAAGGATCGGGCCTTGCAACAGATTGTGATAGGAGGCCCGGAATGTTCCATGATGTTTTCGGCTTGCAGTATGGTATTGGAGGAATGAGAGAGATGGACTCTGTACTTGTAGGAAGATTTCTAGGATGGGTATATCAGTCGAAGATGTGAATGCACGAGCAAGGAGGGCATGAGACGGTTCATGGGTTTGGAGACAATGTGGTCTCGTGATATAAGGTCGCTCAAGAGGAGGGCGGATTTGAGTTCACAATGTTTGGATGAGGCTATTGTTATTTCTAAGTCAAGTAAAAGATAAATTGGAAGAAAATAGATTGGTTAGCCATGGTTGAAATGGCACAGTTACGGCAGAGATCAGTTCATTCAGCGTGATTAAGTTATGCATGTGATTTGAGATGGTATGTGCGAGGCTTGTCGATTGCCGTGATAGATTTTATTTGGAAGCATTCAAGCACTATGTCCTGTCATGGGTAGGGGGATCCCGGAAGGATTATGGTGGTATAGACTATTCCTTAAGGATTTGCATGTATTGTTGTGGAAATTCACTCGTGTGTTGTGGTGGTTCTCTTGAATTGAGGTAGGTAAAAGGTTTCTATATGATGAAGTGTTCACCCTATTAGTGGTTCAGAATTTATGATGAAATTCTTGCGCTATCTCATATTGCTTGTTAGGCGCGGTAAGCAGTATGTAAATAGAAGTAAGGATCAATGTTGCGGTTCGATGTTGACAAGGATGTCACGAGCTCAGATGAGAAAGAAAAAGGGATTTGAATGTTTAGAGTAAGCTGGTGTTGTCTTCAGTGTCACCTAAGGTCGGTGTTTGGTGAAAGAGGCTTTGCATCCTGGTTATGGGTTCTTGATTTGTTTTACAACGTTAGTGTGGCCAGTGGTGGATGTGCAGACTTACTACCTTGTGTGGAAGGTCGTGAGAGCGTGACCACAAGATGATCGTATGAGTGTGACATGTAGTCGCTTAATGGATTGAAGATTTGGACTGAGTATAAAGACTGTAATATTGCTTATGTGAGAATCTATGCCTGGAAGGCGTTCGGTTCATTTGGTTGTGGATTGTGGGGTGTTTGTCCCGGCTATGATGGTTGTTCTTGCGTATTATGAGAGGAGGTGGGTTAATATGGACCCAGGTAAGGCAATCAGGCTAGTGCAGTGCGAGCAGAATCGACTTGAGGGTTGTGAATGGATTCAAATATGATTATGGGCTCTATATGAGTCAGATGTGTTCATTTCGGTATGGCGCTTCTCATAGAGGGGTATTAGAACATTAGATGTTGTTCCATCTCCGTCCATTTCATGTAATATTATGTTGTGTCGTGTGAGTTGTGGAACGGCTTGATAATTTCTTATGTGTTGAGATTTCCGCGTAGTGGTGATGTTGTGTGAGCATGATAGCTCTTGAGATTCAGATTATATATATATCGCACCTCAATTGTGCTTGAGTTTTTGTAGCATATGGCTCTATCAGTCTCCCCAGGATGGTATTATACACTTAGCGTACTTGTGACCGACATTCAGTATTTTGTGGTAATGAGCAATTTAGCTCGGTGTGTATCTCCTTATGTAAATTTCATGTGTGGATCAGGTGGCAGCACGCTACGGGTATGTTATTTGGATCGGGTTGCACGACGCAACAGTGTGATGTTGAGTAAGGTTCCCTATATCTATTTTCTTGTGTTTTGCTTCCTGCTTTTCGGAGGAAGGTTCATATTATTTGCGTGAGTTCAGTAGTTCCTTTCGTAATTCGTTTTCTTTATATATCGTGTTCGAGTTGTGGCCTACTGGAGCATTGTGGCATCATGTGAGACTGTTGGTCATGTCTGGGGTGATTTGTTGCCTGAGCAATTCATACTGGGAGAGACGAGATTATTGGATTAGGGATCAGTGCGATAAGATTATGTGAAGTATATTAAAGAACAAATACCATTTTTTGGTTAGTAATGAGGTGATGATTCTAGTCAGGAGGGGAGATTCTATGATTTGTTGACTCTGTAGTTGGTTGTGAATTTCTATACATTTCCTCTGTTGTGGTGGTATCGTAAGATTTATAGAAGTACTTATATATATGTGTCCTGAGGTACACTGGGAGCATAAGATTCGTGAAATTTTGGCTATTAAGGTTCAGGAAATGTCATTGTGGTTAGATGATAAATTATGCGGTGCATGGTGCTAATTCAGCAAAGGTATGCAGTCATGTTCTGGTACATCGTGTGGTAGTTGATACGGTGTTCATATATTGGAAATAGGCCTGGTAGAGGATTTCAGATGTTGAAAACCTGGTTCTAAAGCCCATTTGCCCAAATAAAAAAGGATATTTTCTGAATTGTTTGAGAAAGGGTACTCAATTGGGTTGTGGTAGCACGGGCAGGTGCACGGGTGTTAAATAGTGATTTCAAATAACTCCGGAGCAGTTCTTAGCACGTTCGAGGATGAACGTATGTTTAAGTGGGTGAGAATGTAATGACCCGACTGATCGTTTTGAGCTCTAGCGTGTCGTTCAGCGGTTTGAGGCCATGAGAAGCTTCATTTTAGGTGTTATGACTTGTAGGTGTGGTCGGAATTGAATTACGGGAAGTTTAGAGTCAATTTGGAAAGAAAATTTTCATTTAAAAGCCTTAAGTTGGAAGAATTGACTAAGACTGGATTTTTGAGTAAACGACCTCAGAATCAGGATTTAAAGGTTCCAGCAGGTTCGTATGATGATTTCAGACTTGGGTGTATGTTCGGATCGGGTTTTGGATTACCCGGGAGCATTTCGGCGTATATTGTGGAAGTTAGCATTTTAGAAGAAATTTCATAAATATGGGTTGAAATGCATTTCAGTGATATTGATGTCCGTTTGGGATTCCGAGTCTGGTAATAGCTTCATATGGTGATTCTGGAGTTGGGAGCACGATCGGAAGTGAATTCGGAGGCCCGTAGGTTATTTTGAAGTCATTTGGCTAAAGATAGAAATTTGAAGGTTTTCGAGAAATCCGACTGGGAGTGGAAATTTTGACATCGGGGTCGGAATGCGATTCCGAAAGTTGGAGTAGGTATAATTTTGAATGTGACTTGTGTGCAAAATTTGGGGTCAATCAGACGTGATTTGATAGGTTTCGGCATCGAATATAGAAGTTTGAAGTTGTAAGTTCATTAAGCTTGAATCGGGTTGCGACTCGTGATTTCAATGTTGTTTGAGGTTATTTCGAGGCTTGACTAAGTTCCAATGAGGTATTAGTACTGGTTGGTAGGTTCGTTTGAGGTCCCACGGGCCTCGGGCGTGTTTCGGATGTTCAACGGATCGATTCTATCCTTATGAGGATTGTTGGTTTTTCTGGTGTGAGAGCAGCATATATTTACACAATGCGATCGCATGGGAGGGTCCGTGATCGCACAGGGCAATTTGGGAGGCTTCTGGATTTTGGCTTATGCGATCGCAGGTAAGTGTATGCGATCGCATAGTACAATTCGGGAGGCTGCTGGATTTTGGCTTATGCGATAGCATCCGGAGGAACGCGAATGCACAGAAGAGGAAATATGGGGGTTGTTGTTTTGGCCTATGCGAACACAGGTATGGGGATGCGATCGCACAGAGAAAATTAAGGAGGCAGCAAGTTTGGCCAATGAGATCGTGAAGGCTTTCATGCGATCGCATAGAGGGGTCAGAACTGGGCAGGGCAGTGTTTTAAAAATGGGTTTTGGCCATTTCTTATCATTTTTCTCTTGTTTGGGCGATTTTTGGAGAGCTTCAAGAGGGGATTTTCTTCATCTATGTCAAGGCAAGTTGTTTCTACTCATTTCAAGTTAAATACAAGGTTTATACATGGATTTGAACATGAAAGTTTGTGGAAAAGTTGGGAATTTTGAAGAAAAACCTAGAATTAGTAATTTGGATTGTTACCACGAATTTGAGCATGAAATTAAGAGTAAATTATATATTGGAGTTACTAAATTCATGGGTAATATTTATCTTCAAAAAATTTAGGAATCCGGGCATGTGGGCCCGAGGGAAATATTTTCAACTTTTCGAGTGGAATTGGGAATTTATATAAATTGAATTGTTATAAGTATTAGAGTATATTTTCATTGGTTTGCCGTTATTTGGCTAGTTTGGAGTGTTGTGCATTGATTTGAGTCATCGGGAGGGCTTGGAAACCGGTTATGGAATTTCGGAGCGAGGTAAGTCTCCTTTCTAACCTTGTAAGGTGGAATTGTCCCCATAGGAGAACTAATCGAATATGTGCTGCTATTTGTGGAGGCTACGTACGCACGAGGTGACAGGAGTCCATGCGTAGCTACTATCATGCTTGTGTCTGGGTAGTCTAGGACCTACTATCATGCTTTACTTGTTGTACTTGTATTTTTCTAATGAAATTAGACTGTTAATATTATTGAATTAGTAACTGAATACCTAAGAAGGTTGAAGTTTATTTTCCTTAATCATCTAGAAAGAGAATTGATTTTCCCGGGGATAATTATTTTCCCGATAAAGCATATTTTATTTGCCGTACTTGTAACCTTACTGATAAATTTATAATATTTAAAACCTTATCGAACTTGGTAAATGAATTTCTAGAAAAGGATTAAAATACTATCTTTGTGACCATTAAAAGAGAAATTTTCATTTCCTTGGGTAATTGTTTTCCCGATATAGTCGGGGTGGACTGTTTGAATGTGTATGCTTATGTCTGACCGCTTCGCAATTTATATTCTGCTAACGGGGTGATTCTTCCACTACTCTCATGGGAGCGGGCCGTACGCCAGGGCAGGTTAATCGATGCATCTATGGTTCGCGCCGTTCGACCCTTCAACAATGCACATTTTACATTTATGTTGGTTCGGGCCGTTCGACCCTCGGCATTGCTTGCGCATGATATTTACTGCATACTTGCTATTTGTTTACCTGATTACTGGCCTGGAAATTTTAAATTGTCAACTAAAATGATGAGGATTTAAGAATATTAAATGTGAAGGAAGTTGATATTTCCTGTCACTACTTGTTAAGTTGCCTATGATATCCATGCTTAGTGTCACCCTTGATTTCATTAAATTAACCTCTAGCAAGTGTCAAATTCAACATCTCGTCACTACCTCTTCGAGGTTAGGCGGGATACTTACTGAGTACACGTTGTTTTCATACTCATGCTACACTTGCTGTGCATTTTTAGTGCACATGTACATTCATAGATAGTGGCCCTGCTTGACGTAGTGATGTGACTGACTTGGAGGCTTAGATGAGCTGCACCATCCGGAGACGACCCGCAGCCGGTAGAGTCTTCCTTAGATGTATTGTATTTTATTTTAAATTCCTTGTCCAGTTTTTATTCCGGACAAGTATTGTAGTACATGTATAATTCCTAGAAAATTTGCTCATGCACTTGTGACACTGGTTTCTGGGATAATTATGTGATTTATTCACTATTTAAATTTGCTAAAAATATTATTGTTTACTCAGTGGAAGCTCGCTAATTATTATTTAAGAAAATGAAAAAGGAATGACTTCAAGAATTTTAAAATAAAGATTTTATTAATTATTAAGTGTTGGCTTGTCTGACAGTGGGGTCCGGCGCCATCACGACCTTAATAGATTTTGGGTCGTGACATTACAACTATGTGATGATTTGATTTTATCAAAAGTCCTCTTAGTTCCTTCTTTTCAATTCAATTTAATCTATGTTCCTCAACTAGTTGATCAACTTAGTTGCACAACTTTCTTCACTAAAATTTTCTGCCATTTACAGAGCCCTTCTCTGAGGAGGCCATTGGAAATTGGTAGAGCAGCAAATGGACTTTATGTCAAAGATTCTGAAATTACTCTACCAGAACCTACATCATCTGTACATAACATCAAAAATAAAAGATCAGTCAGTTCACCACAGTCTACTCCTTTTGTAAATAACATTTCGAATAAAGCATCAGTTACTTTGTGTGATTACAGTGCTTCATTTCTACTTGTAATCCTGATTTCTCTATTAATAAAACTAATCTTTTCAGGCATCAAATACTAGGACATATGCCCTTTCATAGAATGAAATCTATTGAATTCCTATCTGAGAAGTTGTCTTCTAAACAATCTTCTATTTGTCTTGTGTGTCCTTTAGCCAGGCAACAGAGACTGCCTTTTCTGGATAGTTCTATCAAATCCACTAAACGTTTTCAATTAGTACACGTTGATCTATGGGGTCCTTATCATACTACAACATATAATGGTTTTAGGTATTTTTTAAACCATTTTAGATGACTTTTCAAGGGTAACTTGGACACTTGCTTTCTTGTAAAAGTAATGCTTTTGATCTCATTAAGGATTTTGTTCTAATGGTCAAAACTCACTTTAATCTCCCTGTACAAACTATTATGCCAAACAGTGCCTTTGAACTTGGTTCTAGTATCAAGGCTTCATCTTTTTTTGCTGAGTTTGTCATTCTATACCAAATACCATTCCCCATACTCCTCAACAAAATGGTGTAGTTGAGAGAAAGCATAAGCATCTTCTAGAAACTTCTAGAGAATTACTATTTCAATCCAAGCTTCCAATCAAGTATTGGGGTGACTCTGTACTCACAACTACCTATCTCATTAATAGGTTTCCTTCCACTGTCCTCCAACATCTCTCCCCTTACCACAATCTTCATGGTCATCCTCCTACTTATGATCATCCAAAAACCTTTGGTTGTCTATGTTTTGCAACTATACCAAAGGTCAAGAGAGATATATTTCAGCCAAGAGCCTGTCCTTCTCTTTTTCTGGGGTACCTTTTAGGGGAAAAAAGGCTACAAGCTATTAAGTCTAGACAATCATTCCGTTTTTTACTCAAGGGATGTGGTCTTTCATGAACACATTTTCCCTTACCATTCCTCTTCACATTCTTCTGGCTTCCCTGTCAATTCTGATCCTTTTGTGGATTCTCAAACTTTTCCTTTTTCTCATACCTCCTTTGTACCTCCTCCTTCTCCTTATGTTCCTCCTCCACCTATTCTTTCCTCTCACTCCCCCAACCATTCATCATCTCACTCTTTAAGTCAGTCCACTTCTCATCCTTCCTTTCCTCCACTCATTCCTACTTCACAACCTCTCCCTCTTAGGAAGTCCACCAGGGTTTCCCATGCCCCAACCTATCTCAAAGATTATGTTTGTTCATCTGTGCAGCTTCCTGCCTCTTTACCCTTTGAACCTCAGTACTATCAGCAAGCTTCACCATATCCTGCTTGTCACATGAAAAAGGAATTCCAGGCCTTAGATATTAACTCCACATGGGACATTGTGCCTCTTCCACCTGGGAAGAAGGCCATCCCTTGTAAATGGGTGTACAAAATCAAACAAAAGTCTGATGGTTCCATTGAAAGGTATAAGGTCAGATTAGTGATTAGGGGTAATTCTCAAAAGGAGGGCATTGATTACTTTAAAACTTTCAGCCCTGTTGTTAAGATCACAACCATCAAATGCCTTCTTACCCTTGCTATCAAACACAATTGGAATGTACACCAAATGGATGTCAATAATGCCTTCCTCCGTGGTGACCTTCATGAAGAAGTTTACATGAAGGTCCCTTTAGGTTTATCTGTTGAGTCCACATCTTCTGATCTTCCTCTTGTTTGCAAATTGAAGAAAGGTTGAAATAAGCTTCTAGGAAATGATTTGCAAAACTTTCAGAGTCTCTTGTTTCAGGGGCTATTCTCCCAGTAAGAATGACTCCTCTCTTTTTACCAAAGTGACTCCAACTTCAATTGTTCTGCTTGCTATCTATGTGGATGATCTTCTTTTGACCGGTAATGATGATGCTGAAATGCTAAGTCTGAAACCCTTCCTTGATCATCAATTCAATATCAAGGACCTTGGGACTGTCCATTATTTTTTGGTTCTTGAGATTTCTAAGTTGGATTAGGGGTTTCTCATCAACCAACAAAAGTACACCAAAGAGCTCCTTTCTGAATTCCACTGTTCTGAGGTTAGACCGACACTCACACCCCTTGATCCTCATGTCAAATTATCTGTTGATTCAGGGGAAGCTATTCTTAATCCTACTGTCTCTAGAAGGTTAATTGGCAAGATGAATTTCCTTCAACATACCAGACCTGACATCTCTTATTCAGTGCAACATCTCAGCTAATTTCTTGTGTCTCCTAGAGTGCCCCACATGCTGGCTGGTGTTCTCAAATACCTCCTTAATGATCCTGCCCAAGGCATTTTGCTGAGTGTTGCTCCTGATTTCTCCTTGAAAGCTTATGTTGATTTTGACTGGGCTGCTTGCCCCATTTCCAGAAGGTTTGTGACTGGCTATTATGTGGTTCTTGGTAATTCCCCTATTTCCTGGAAATCTAAGAAACAACCTACTGTCTTTCTTTCTTCTGCTGAGGCAGAGTATAGAGCCTTAAGGAAGGTTGTTGCTGAGGTGGTTTGGCTTACAAGACTGTTAGCTGATATGGGGTTGTCTATTACTGCTCCTGTTCCCAATTTTTGTGATAGTCAGGTTTCCCTCCACATTGCCAGAAATCCTGTTTTTCATTACACCAAACACATTGAGGTGGATTGTCACTATGTGAGGGATGTGCTTTCTTCTGGGCTTATTGTTCTTGAACATGTCTCTTATGCCGACCAACTTGCTGATGTTCTGACCAAGGATTAACATGTGTCACTCACCATAAGCTCTTGTGCAAGCTGGGTGTGCACTCACCCTCCAGCTTGAGGGGGGGGGGGTGATAGACTTAAGGAAATATTGGACTTAAACCCAGGATAGTTTTATTTTCTGTTTCATTTGGCCTTTTATATAGTTGCACCACTTTTTCTTTTTCTTATATTGGGAACCAGCCAATGTCCGAATTTATTCATTATTGGACTAAATTTTACATACTAATAGACTGATTGAGGTCTATTGAAAAATAATACACCTTTTCTCCTCTTTCTATTTACCCGATGGTTTCTGAGTTCTTCTCTAACACCGACTAGTGTCACACCTCCTTTTTATACGCCCCAAAGGGGGGTACGGGAGTTTACATTATTCGAGATGGGAATATTTTATTTCTATTAGAGTCGCCACTTGGAATGGTTTATTTGGTGTCCCAAGTCACCGGTTTAAATCCCAAATTGAGGAATTTTGACTCTGTTTAAATTGTCTGCGAACCAGAAATCCGGGTAAGGAATTCTGTTAACCCGGGAGAAGGTGTTAGGCACTCCCGAATTCCGTGGTTCTAGCACGGTCGCTTAATGATTAAACTTGGCTTAAATTGTTTAATTACTCACTTTTAGGATATATTTGTATTTTTAACCTTTCTTATTATTCGATTATTTAAATAATTAACTCAATACGAGTCACGCGTACGCATACTCGTTTAGTTCGACGTGTCAAGAATCTTGTCACGCGTATGATGCAAGGCTAAATTGCATAGTTGAATCATATGATATACCATACATTTTATATGCATAAAATATACTTGTTAAGTGTTTAATGGAGTTTATTTCATGTATGGGTGAAGTGGAGATGAAATGGAGCTAAAAGGATGCAACTACGTCGGAATATACGTAAAAGGAGACACCCGGGCGATAGCCGGACGACAAAACCAAACAACTTGGCCCTGCCTGGCGTTAGCCAGGCGTTAGGGCTGAAACGCCAGCCCTTGCCTGGCGTTAGCCAGGCGTTAGGGCTGAAACGCCAGCCCTGGCCTGGCGTTAGCCAGGTGTTAGGGCTGAAACGCCAGCCCTGGCCTGGCGTTAGCCAGGCGTTAGGGCTGAAACGCTAGGGTTCCAGTCCGTTAAAAGATCGAGTTTTGACGAAATTAAGTGCTTTTCCATTGAATTAAGGGTCTCCTATACGTTAA